>CAUYRT010028667.1:0-13132 GCA_963574885.1 Lepilemur ruficaudatus
GTGCACACCTATATAGTCCCAGCTACTCAGAAAGCAAGAGGATCACTTGATCCCAGGAGTTCAAGGGGACAGTGAGCTACGATGGTAACACCATACTCCAGCCTGGGTGACAGAGTGAGATCCTGTCTCAAAAAAAAAAAAAAGAAAGAAAGAATGAATGAAAAAGAAGAAAGAATAGTTTAAAATTACAGAAGCAGGAAGACCAATCACAGAATTATACATCACTCACTCCATTCTCCTTATTTTTTCTCATTTTACCATGGACATTGGTAATGAGGGTTTAGGGTATAGCATTTGAGTATCTCTGCTCTCATGGCTGTGCCTTCATACATAGGCACTATCAAGAAAAGTCTGTGCTGATGCCTAAAAAAAAGTCTCTTAAATGACTAGAACACAAAGTAGTGTACAGAATATTCACCTAATACAGCATGACAGTTCAATCATTTAATAAAAGCTGCAGTATGAAAACAGACAGATTCTCTTCTTAACACTGACATCAAACCAATAAACACTGCTGGCAATTTTATAGGTACAGAGTAGTCGTGCCAGCAAATGCCACGAGTTGGTCAAGAATGGCAACACAACTTAAGTTCTTAAGTTCTACTGCAAAAAAGTCGAACTGGCCAGGTGAGGTGGCTCATGCCTGTAAACCTAGAACTGTGGGAGGAGGCTGAGGCAGGAGGATTACTGGAGGTCAGGAGTTCCAAACCAGGCTGAGCAAGAGTGAGACCCCATCTCTACTAATAATAGAAAAAAATATTAGGGCATGGTGGCAGGCACCTGTAGTCCCAGCTACTTGAGAGGCTGAGGCAAGAGGATCACCTGAGCCCAGGAAGCGGAGATTGCAGTGAGTTACGATGATGCCACTGCAGTCTAACTGGAGCAATAGAGAAAGACTCTGTCTCAAAAAAAAAAAAAAAATGAAAAAAAGAAAAGTCAAACTGCCTAGGTTGAAAACACAGCTCTTCCTTACTTCCAGGTGACCCTGAAAAAGTCAAAGAACTTCTCTGAGCCTTATAGGGCTGAAAATATATGCAAATTACTTAGGTGTATGTCTGGTACATAGTAAAAGGATTCAGGAAATATTACTAGCTATTACTATTATTACTTTGTTGGGAAATGCTTTTCCACCCTCATTTATCCAAACTGAATCACACATCCTTTTTTTTTTTTTTTTTTTTGAGACAGAGTCTCACTCTGTTGCCTCGGCTAGAGTGCAGAAGCGTCAGCCTAGCTCACAGCAACCTCAAACTCCTAGGCTCAAGCAATCCTTGTGCCTCAGCCTCTGGAGTAGCTGGGACTACAGGCATGCACCACCATGCCCGGCTAATTTTTTCTATATATTTTTAGTTGTCCAATTAATTTCTTTCTATTTTTGGTAGAGACGGGGTCTCACTCTCGGTCAGGCTGGTCTCGAACTCCTGAACTCAAACAATCTGCCCATCTCAGCCTCCCAGAGTGCTGGGGCAGCGTGAGCCACTGCGCCAGGCCCACACATCTTTTTTAATAAAACACATAAATCTTTTCCAGAAAGCCTCCTTTTCTAACCAATCCCACCCTGCTCTGGTTAATTCATTTGTTCCAGCATTTATTCATTCATTTGCAAAGTATTTTCTATTTTTTAGAAAACAATCTCTTGGCACTTACATGAAAAGGTTCTATAAAAATACACTTTCTTTTCTATGTTTTTCACACATACTCTCTAAATCAGACTTAACCATGTAAGGCAAAAAGTGTCTACTATGTGTGTTATACCTTCCAATGTCACCTTCTATTGAACTCTACAAAGAAATAAACTTTATTAAATGTTGACTCCACCAGCACCCTACTCTGCTACAAAGACCAACAGGATTCTTAATTTTAATACGTGTAGTTTTTACATAACAATATCCAAACATATGCTTAACAGCCAACCAAGCAAACCGATTCTGACAGTCTCCCTTAATAAAATGTGTTTGTTTCTGAATATCACTTTCAAAAGTTCAACCTCTTGGCTTAAAACTAATTTGTACCTCTGTACACCACAAAGTATTAGTAGCACCAGTAAAATAAGCTACCCATAATTCGATACTATTCACTTCATGGTAACAAAAGTTTTCCCTTGTGGAAGGTAACCCAGTAAAAACGGAACTCAAGTTTTCTCCAGGTCTCAAGAGACACACGGATGAAGCATAGGAACTGGGCGAGTTACCTCGACGTTGTCTGTGAGACCGTACTCAGAGTGAGGATTTTCTGCAACCTAGAAAACAAAACACGAGTTACACGTAACCTCCTCCCCTCGCCCCTTCTCGCTGCCTCCGCCACCCTGAATCCAAGGCCTCCTGGTACCTGCGTCTGTCCCTCCAGCATCTGCTCCGGCTCCATGGCGGACCCTGCAAGTCACAGTCCCCGGATATTAGCCTTGGAAAACAAGAAGAGCCGCGAGTTACCCGGGAGATTTCAACACGAAGACGCCAGGATGGAGTCCAGCCCAGCCCCCGACCCCGCCCCTCACCCCCACCTGGGCGCGGGAGCACCCCGAGCAGTGGCGTAACAAGGTGGGACAGTCCATGACCGGGCGCCCGCATCAGGTCCAGAAGCTCTGCCGTAGTCCCACGTATCTAGAATAAGTGGGAAAACGGGGAAAGAGAGCTGATTACCCGCGCCCAAGCTGTTAGTTCTTGAGAGCCCTGCACCGCGCCACCAACTCCCAGCACGAACCGCTCCGGCCGTAAGTGACGGATGTCGCACGACTGGCGCGCCTGCGCAGAGCCTCCCGGCGGGCCTGCTCTGGGAGGCTCCCAGGCTGTTCTGATTCTATTAGGCTGTGTGCGGTTTGCAGTGTGTCCTGGCTAGGGTCTGGCGTCAGAGGCCAGGCCTCTGATGAGAATAGTTCCTCACCCTGCCCTCGCAGCGCAAGCGCCACCACAGGTGCAAGCCCACTGACCAGCCCGCTCGGCCTGATCAACCCTGGGTGCTGCCCGAAACAATCCTCTGAAGCTCTTCCTCAAGGAACTGAAACCACTTACTCCCTGAGTGGCTCTTACTAGAAAGTCATAGGCCCAGGCTGAACAATCAATGACAGAATGTCAGTGTTATACTCTAAAGCCAAAAGCAGGTGAAGAAGCACTGTCTGGGAGTTCTGTAGTCAGTTTTTTTCAAGCCCTTGAATCTGAATTGCAATGTTATAGCTACCTTACATTTGTATTAACATTTGTAATATGCAATCACTAACTTTCCTAACCATGGCCCTCTTGATACTATTGTATTTGTAAAAAAAATACAGAGAATAATTTGCCTCCTGCACACAATTTGTAAATAGCAAATGGTATCTGGTAAATTGGATTCTTTTAATTCCAATAAATTCAATTATTTTAATGTTAAAATGATACACTCAAACTTCTTGGCTTTGACACAATCCAATTTGTAGTTGCACTTTGTAATATGAAAATTTGAAAACTTAATATCAAGTATTTGGAGACTAAATAGTGGCATATCAATATGATGAAATACAAGCCATTAAAATTAAAAATCATGGCCAGGTGCTGTGGCTCACGCCTGTAATCCTAGCACTCTGGGAGGCTGTGGCAGGTGGATCGTTTGAGCTCAGGAGTGTGAGACCAGCCTGAGCAACAGCAAGACCCCATCTCCACTAAAAAAATAGAAGAAATTGGCTAAGCAACTAAAAATATATAGAAAAAATTGTCCAGGCATGGTGGTGTATGCCTGTAGTCCCAGCTACTTGGGAGGCTGAGGCAGAAGGATTGCTTGAGCCCAGAAGTTGGAGGTTGCTGTGAGGTAGGGTGACACCACCGCACTCTAGCCCAGGCAACAGAGTGAGACTCTGTCTCAAAAAAAAAAAAATGACTATTACATGTATGGAAATATTTATGATATAACATTAAGGATTTTTAAAAGTAGACTACAACTTCATATTGCTACTCAAAAATGCATGGATAAAGATCTAAGGTAAATAAAATTTGGTTAGGAGCTAGACTTTTAAGTAGGTTTTATAATGTATACTTGATAATTATTGTTGTGATTGGTGACTGCTGCCATATGGCACTTTGAGGAATTTTCATATAACGCTGATGAAAAGATGTGTATGCATATGTACATAATATACAAATTAACTAGGACATATTAACTCAAATTAAGATTAAACACTTTTCAAGAGTGGGCAATAAAAGCAAATACAACTAGAGAATAATTGGCATAACTCAAGATAGAATAGTTATGTACATTGTTATCATATATCCATACATTTCCCAATACATACTAGGCTCTCAATAAATATTTTCCAATTACAGGAAGTATCTGAGCCCTGCTAATTTACATTTTCTAAGTACTTACAATTTTGCTAAATTAGGAAACTAGAAGAGCTCCTTCAGGGCAGGTACCATGTCTTAAATATCTTTGTACTCCACATGGTGCCTAGTACATGGTAAGTGAACAATATGTGTTGAGTTGATTCATAGTCAAAATTTGATATTATTATATACACTAACACCTCAGAAGCAAAAAAAAAAGACATTATAAAAATGTTTACTGTCTGGGCTTGGTGGCTCTTGCTTGTAATCCTAGCCAAGGTGGGAGGATTGCTTGAGGCCACGAGTTTGACATTGTAATGAGCCGTAATGACACCACTGCATTCTAGTTCAGGTGACAGAGCAAGACCCTATCTCAAATAAAAAAAAAAAGGTTTACTGAAGGGAGAAGCACAGAATAATTAACCATCATTCAGATTTCTCTCAATTGAGGTAAAAATTATTAGTATTAGCCTGGCAATCCTAGCACTCTGGGAGGCCAAGGCAAGAAGATTGCTTGAACTCAGGAGTTTGAGACCAGCCGGAGCAAGAGCAAGACTCTGTCTCTACTACAAATAGAAACAAAATTAGCCAGGTGTCCTGGCACATGCCTGTAGTCCCAGTTATTGCGGAGGCTGAGGCAGGAGGATCACTTGAGCCCAGGAGCTTGAGGTTGCAGTGAGCTATGATGACACCACTGCATTCCACCCTGGGCAACAGAGGGAGACTATCTCAAAAAAAAAAAAAAAAAAAGAATTATTAGTGTGATTTACAAAAAAGCTTCACTAAAGATTTTGCATTTAAAACTTACTACACTGTTAGAGGAAGACATTTTAGGAACATGTTTCAATTCAGAAAAATTTAGAAAAATGTACTAACGATCCTGCCTCAAGACAGCCTGCTGACCCATCCTGCTGATTTACATCAAATCTGACCTGAATTTCCTGCTGACCAGCCCTACAAAAACGTCCAGGCTGCCAGCCCCCACAATATTCATGAGCCAATTCCTTAAATTTATATTTCAAAAATCAGACCAGCATATTCTGGTATGAAAATTAAGGGAGGGGGAGAAATGAGCAAGATCCTGGGCCTGAGATGAGCAAACCCTAATCTGCCCAGACCTAAAGTGGGCAGGAAAGGCTTGATGGGTTAGAGGGAAATCCTGAATGTTTTCCTTAAAGGGAGTTATATTGGAGCTCTTTTGAACTGGTAGACTAACATCTATACAGGGCTGATTTAGCCTTGGCAAGAGTAGCCTTGGCCTAGAGCTCTACCACCCTGCTATAGGGACAATGCCACATTTTCAGTATATCCCTAACTCCTAAATAGTTCATGAGACATTAATGTCGCATGTTAGAAAATCACTAGCAATGCTAGCCACAAAGCTACAAAGCATATTCCAGGTTTCTGACAAGTTTAAAAGCTCCCCTGTCATTATTCCAATGAATAGTTGAATGGTTATCCTTGAACTACCAAAAATGACAATGGAAATACAAGATTGACAAGAGGTTCAGCCACTAAAAGATTTACATCTGAAAAGGGCTCAGATTATGAAAGGGGTGGGGGGAAGAGTCTTATTTACAAAAGGCAGTGAAAGGGATGGATGGCCTTGCAAAAATAACAGGAAAATACCTAATCCTACTGTTTCCCCAGTTAACCACTAAAGGTCAATCCTATGAGTTCTCTCACTAACAGGTACGCTGCAGGAGTTCTGTTTTGTACAATTTCTTTTTTTTTGAGACAGAGTCTCACTCTGTTGCCAAGGCTAGAGTGCCATGGCGTCAGCCTAGCTCACAGCAACCTCCAACTCCTGGGCTCAAGCAATCCTCCTGCTTCAGCCTCCCAAGTAGCTGGGACTACAGGGGTCTGGCTAATTTTTTCTGGTTTTTGTGGAGACAGAGGTCTCACTCTGTTGCCCAGGTTCATCTCAAACTCCTGGCCTGCAGTCATCCTCTGGCCTCAGCCTCCCAAAGCACTGAGATTTCAGGTTGAGCCACTGTGCTCAACCAATCTCAGCACTTTGGGAGGCCAAAGCAGGACTGCTTGAGGCCAGGAGTTCAAGGCCAGACTGGGCAACACCAGCCTGGGCAAAATAGTGAGACCTCGTCTCTACCAAAAAAAAAAAAAAGTATAAAAAAGTGCTGGGATTACAGGCATGAGCCACTACACCAGACAGCATCACTTCTTATAAGTCTACCCATGAACCAAAAGTCTGAACTTTGCTCTGATCTGTCCAAATTGTACTAGTTATTTTGATAAAGTGAATGCCATGTGCTAATTGGCACAGGCCTGAATTACTGCCCATCCATGAACAATGACAAGGATATGACCTGGTGGTAAAGTTAATCCCACCTGAATTGCATGACTGCTACACAATGGGAGAGGATTGGTTCCACAAGGGAAAACCTTAGTATGACTAGGAAGGGGGGAGAAAGGAAACAGATACTGGACAGTTAGCCAAGAAATGTTCACTAACATGTACAGTTCATATTCATTATGGGCTCACCATAAAAAAGATAAACTTTATATTTCAAAATAGCTAGAAGAATTGTAATGTTCTCAACACAAAGAAAAGATAAATGTATAGCCATTGAAAAGAATGAGTAGATCTATAGGTAAAAAGACACAACATAATTTTACGTGGAAAATCCATGTTGCAGGAAAATCTTATAATGAGATTCTTTTTTTTTTTTAAAGGCTGGTCAAGTAAAGCAGTGGGACTTATAATGAGATCCTATAATATTTTTTCACATACATATCTATATTTTGATAGGAAAAAGGCTGGGGAGATATACAGGAAACTATTAATAGTGGTTACCTGGGGAGAGGGAAAATGGGGAAGGGAAGTCTGACTTTTATGAACTTTTAGATTGTTTGAATTGTATTTTTGTTGTTGTTGTTTTACCAAAAACACAAATTTGTTTTAAAATTAAAAAGGTAAAAATGTTTAAATAAATTTTCTTTTTTTTTGAGACAGATTCTCATTCCCTTGCCCAGGCTAGAGTGAGTGCCATGGCATCAGCCTAGCTCACAGCAACCTCAAACTCCTGGGCTCAAGCGATCCTCCTGCCTCAGTCTCCCAAGTAGCTGGGACTACAAGCGTGTATCACACAGATGCTCAGCTAATTTTTCTATTTTTAGTAGAGATGGGTCTTACTTTTCTCAGGCTGGTCTGGAACTCCTGAGCTCAAGAAATCCTCCTGCCTTGTCCTCCCAGAGTGCTAGGATTCCAGGTGTGAGCCACTGAGCCCCGCCAAGAAGTTGTCTTTGGCACTGTATGGAGAGAAGAATATTTAAGCAAAGCCTCAAATGACAAGCCTCTTTGGGAGTGCTGGGTGTCAAAATTCAGACTGAAATACTAATGAAAGAGTAAGTGGAGAAAATGAGTATCTGACAAGATGGAGAGGAAGGTCTCAGGATAAAAGAGACTTTTCAAAACCACTGCAGTTGCTAGCAACCACCTTTGAAAACAGACAAATCCTTTTAAGTGTCCCAACATTTTTTCTTTTTTTTTTTTTTTGCGACAGAGTGTCACTCTGCTGCCCGGGCTAGAGTGAGTGCCGTGGCGTCAGCCTAGCTCACAGCAACCTCACACTCCTGGGCTAAAGCGATCCTACTCCCTCAGCCTCCCGAGTAGCTGGGACTACAAGCATGCACCACCATGCCCAGCTAATTTTTTCTATATATTTTTAGTTGGTCAATTAATTTCTTTTTATTTATAGTAGAGACGAGGTCTCGCTCTTGCTCAGTCTGGTTTCGAACTCCTGACCTTGAGCGGTCCGCCCGCCTCGGCCTCCCAGAGTGCTAGGATTACAGGCCTGAGCCACCGCGCCCAGCCTGTGTCCCAACATGTTACCTGGTGCTAACTAACAGTTCCCATTACTCTGCTTTTCATGTGCACAGGAGTAAATGTGCACTGTCTACCATAAATATAGAAATATAAACTTATATTTATAACCAAGCATTTTGCCTAGAGTGCCAACTAATTACGCCTTCTTATAATCTAGCTTGCCATTCTAGGGCATTCATTTAAAATTCTGTATGTACTGACTCTGCTATGCTTCCATAGCATCATAGCTTCAAAACTCAAGTTTAGCAGGTCCAGTAACAATTTATATTTACACTTACTATTTCAAAACCATGAGCTCATTCACACTTTCACTGAAGTAACAAATCCAATGCAAACTAGAAAATCTCAAACTGGTGACTCAGAGTTTTGTGTTTGGTTGGTTGGTTTGTTTTTAAATATTGGGCCAATAGTTCTTAGCCAATAGATTTCATATAAAAATTCAAAATTCTAGTTTCTCTTAAAAATTTTTAAAAATCTGGCAAGTTAGGTCCCATGTTCCTGAAAAGCAAAAATCAGCAGAAGCTGAGTATCAGCTGCCCTGTTTAATTAGAGGATGCAACTCTTCAGTTACTCATGGTCTCCACCATCATTTACATCATATATATATATATATATATATATATACATTTTTTTTTTTCAGTCAGGGTCTTACTCTGTCGCTCAGGCTGGCATGCAGTGGCATGATCATAGCTCACTGTAGCCTGAAACTCCTGGGCTCAAGCAATCCTCCCACTGCAGGCTTCCAAGTAACTAGGACTACAAGTCTGTGCCTGCTTATTTTTTTTTATTTTTTTATTTTTTGTAGAGACAGCGTCTTGCAGTTTTGCCCAGGTTGGTCTTGAACTCCTGGCCTCAAGTGATCCTCTCACCCCATCCTCCCAAAGTGCTGGGATTACAGATACAAGCACCATGCCTGCCCACATATGCATTTTTGAATGTATACCACCTGGTTGACCCAAATAAATGACTGAGGCAAAAAAATGGAGGTCTATGAAGCCAAGATTTTGAGGATGCACCTGGGAAAACTATGAACTGCAAACGAGCTATGACTGTTTTTCAGAAGGGGAAGTTAGAACTGTCAGTGTTTTAAAGGTATACAGAGAGAAGGAAAAAGGCAGGGGGAGAGGGAGGCTGATAAGGTAGTACTTACATTCTTGTGAGGCCCAAGAAATATACATTTTACATAAAATAAGTAAAGGGAGCATCGATTATGTAGATGTCCCTGGGTAAGTGGAAGAATGTCTGATTCTTTCTTGTTTCCAGTTCTGTTACCTGTAAGATAAACTTGTAATTCATTATTAGTGTGGAATCAAACAGGCTTTAGTTTTAGGTGCTAGACATAGGTATAATTTATATGTCCTTGCTTATGGGAGATTAGCAAGAAATTTACTTAATGAATGATCTGTAGTGTCAGTTCTTCATAGAAGCCCAAAGCTTTTACCTTCTCTTTTGCATAGAGTTGAGGGGGGAGGGTTGGGGGGAAAAATGGCCCTGAGATTTTGATTTTATTTTATTATTATTTTTTTCATTGTTGACATCGTCAACATGATTTTCTTTTTAGAACCCACACATAGAACCCATATATGTTATTATATCTACCTAACAATTGTTGCTATTTGAGGTTTTGGCCACTGCATTAGATTGTAAACTCAGCGGAACGTGGTGGCTCACACCAGTAATCTCAGCACTTTGGGAGGATCAGGTGGGAAGATCACTTGAGACCAGGAGTTGTAGACCAACCTAGGCAATATAGCAAGGCCTTATCTCAACAATAAATATAAAAATTAACCAGGTGTGATGGCACAAGCCTGTAGCCCTAGCTACTTGGGAGGCTGAGGTAGAAGGATCGCTAGAGCCTGGGAGTTCGAGGCTGCAATGAGCTATGATCATGCCACTGTACTCCAGCCTGTGTGACAAAGTAAGACCCTGTCTCTGAAAACAGAAAAGAAAAAAAAATGACTATCAATTCCATTATATTCCCAACTGTAATCTTGGCACCTCATTCATTGCCTGGTACATTGTCTGTTCTTAATACCTATCTGTTAAATGAATGAAAGATCTGTGCCACACTGTGGACTCAATTCAGGGAAATGTTTACTTGTTCACAATTATGTTTTTTGCTTATTAACACAGAGATAGGATAATAATACAACAATTGTTACTCCACTTCTCTCATTCCTTGCCTTCAACCATGTCTTTTAATTGGTTTCTCTACTTTAGGTTTTCTGCCTTTTTCAAACTAAGTCATCTCCTCTCTTGGCTCTAGATATGCCATTTTATTTTATTTACATTTTTTAGTTGAAAAGAGGCCCTTAATATTTGTCATTTGTCCCTACTTCAAATCATTTAATATCTCTCAAGCTGAAGGTTTTGGAGTTCCTTAGAAGGCAAGTAGGGCAGAAATATCCAAAAACTATTTGGTGGTAGGCACTGTGGTAAATAAATTAATGGGTTAAAGTGATAAAGTGACTGAATGTCCTGGATTAGTTAGCACAGTACCCAGCTCCTCCTTTTTGTCCTGGTGAAACTGGCCCAGATTCTGTTCAAGATTAAGTGTCCTGAAAGTTCTTACAATCTAAAAACAGGGAGGCTGTCACATTGTGGGTAGAATGGCTAAGAAGGTTAGGATCTTCAGTCCTGGCAGATTATAAGGCGAGGGTATTATCAAGGCACTATCTTTGTTTCTTTCCTTTCTTTCTTCCTTTTCTTCTTTCCCTTCCTCCTTCCCTTCCCTCTTTCCTTCCTTTCTTTCTTTCACAGGGTATCTATGTTGCCAAGAGACTGGATTCGAATTCCTGGGCTCAAGCATCCTCCCTCCTCAGTCTCATAAATGGCTGGGACTACAGCTGCATACCACTGCACCTGAAGACACTATTTTTCTTTTTCTTATTCTTTTTTTTTTTTTTTGAGACCAAGTCTCACTCTGTTGCCTAGGCTAGAGTGCTACGGCATCAGCCTAGCTCACAGCAACCTCAAACTCGTGGGCTCAACCGATCCCCTTATTTCAGCCTTCTGAGTAGCTGACAGGCGAGCACCACTACGCCTGGCTAATTTTTTTCTATTTTTAGTAGAGACCCAGTCTCGCTCTTGTTCAGGCTGCTCTCAAACTCCTGACCTCAAGTGATCCTCCTGCCTTGGCCTCCCAGGGTGCTAAGATTACAGGTGTGAGCCACCTCGCCCAGCCAAGACATTATTTTTCTTGACACAAATTTAGGATGATATTAAATCACAAAATGGATTTGGGACTGAGATATAATTCCAAGAGGCAGAAGATATGGATTTAGAGTACCTAAAACTGAGATCCCAGGAGAGTGAGAAATCAGGAATGACTTTATAGGTGTAAGAAACAAAAACAAAATTTATTGAACTCTGTTAAGATGCAGGTATTCTGCTGAAGGTTTTAGATGTATTCTTTCATTCTGTAATTTAAATCTTAGCATGTCTATTTTACAGAAGTGTTAACTAGAATACCAACACCAGTCTTGCTGTCTCTCTATGCCATCTTTTTGCCATACCAAAAAATGGCAAAGGTGCAGAAAAGCCCAGTCAATATTAAGTACAAGTGAATAGCAGAGTGGGAGGCCAGAGAACAGAAGCCCAACATCTGGATACTCATAAATGAAAGATCACTTATCCTCTAGGGGCTAATAACATATTTAGTTCATAATTAATAAAATATAGGCCGGGCACAGTGGCTAACGCCTGTAATCCTAACACTTTGGGAGGCCAAGGCGGGCGGACTGCTCAAGGTCAGGAGTTCGAGACCAGCCTGAGCAAGAGCGAGACCTCTTCTCTACTATAAATAGAAAGAAATTAATTGGCCAACTAAAACCATATAGAAAAAATTAGCCAGGCATGGTGGCGCATGCCTGTAGTCCCAGCTACTCGGGAGGCTGAGGCAGAAGGATTGCTTGGGCCCAGGAGTTTGAGGTTGCTGTGAGCTAGGCTGATGCCACGGCACTCACTCTAGCCCGGGCAACAGTGAGACTCTGTCTCAAAAATAAATAAATAATAAATAAAATAAAATATAAACAAACCATGTAAAAATATTATTCTTGAAACGTTAGATTTTTACCTTAAATCACTGAGGCAGTATATGTAATTAACTAATATGTCATGTTAAGAAAGTAACAGACTCTTAGAGCCTCAAATTATTTTTAAAATTTGAGACAATAATGCTTAACTCAAGTAATGATTGAATAAGACAGTAAAAGTTAAACTGTTTACCCCAGAACATGGGTTCAGTAAATGTTAGCAAGTAGTAGCAGTTATCATCATCATTGTTATTCTTGTCTCCTCAAACTTAAGCATGTTAATTTGCCCTGTGATCAAATCTAAGGTTTTTATGATGCAGCAAAACAGCTGGGAAATACTACCTTAAATGAGAGATGCTTAAGCTCTTACCTGAACATGAAGTAAAAGGAAATTCTGCACATAATCACTATGCTACATTACTTGCAAAGATGGCCACAATAATTCCTCCCATCCCCATATATATGCTCCTTTGTAATGTGACTTTGCCACTTTTCTATCAAGATGTGGAGTTTATTTTCTCATCTCTTTCATTGGAGTTGGCCTTGTGACTTCTTGCCTCCTATTCTTTAAGACAGGGTTTCACTCTGTCACCCAGGCTGGAGTGCAGTGGTGAGATCACAGCTCAATGCAGCCTCCAACTCCCAGGCTCAAGTATTCCTTCTGGCTCAGCCTCCCAAGTAGCTAGGACTACACCACATCCAGCTAATTTTTTAATTTTTTTTTTTTGAGACAGAGTCTCACTCTGTTGCCTGGGCTACAGTGCCGTGGCATCAGCCTCGCTCACAGCAGCCTCAAACTCCTGGGCTCAAGCGATCCTCCTGCCTCAGCCTCCCAAGTAGCTGGGACTACAGGCATGCGCCACCATGCCAGGCTAATTTTTTCTATATATTTTTAGTTGTCCAATTAATTTCTATTTTTAGTAGAGACGGGGTCTCGTTCTTGCTCAGGCTGGTTTCGAACT
>CAUYRT010028668.1:0-19118 GCA_963574885.1 Lepilemur ruficaudatus
CATTTTGGGCCATAGTAGTCTTTTTTTTTTTTTGAGACAGAGTGTCACTCTGTTGCCCGGGATAGAGTGCCGTGGTGTCAGCCTAGCTCACAGCAACCTCAAACTCCTGAGCTCAAGCAATCCTTCTGCCTCAGCCTCCCGTGTAGCTGGGACTACAGGCATGCGCCACCATGCCTGGCTAATTTTTTACATATATTTTTAGTTGGTCAATTAATTTCTTTCTATTTTTATAGTAGAGACGGGGTCTTGCTCTTACTCAGGCTGGTCGTGAACTCCTGACCTTGAGCTATCCACCCGCCTTGGCCTCCCAGAGTGCTAGGATTACAGGCATGAGCCACCGCGCCTGGTCGCTTTTACCTGCTTTTTACTGGAGTTATTTGTTTTTTGCTATTGTTGTTGAGTTGTTTGGGTTCCTTGTAAATTCTGGATATCAGTCCCCTGTCAGATGTATAATAGCTACAAAAAAATCTTCAGGAATATATTTAATCAAGGAGGTAAAAGATATCTACAAGGAAAACTACAAAACACTGATCAAAGAAATTGTAGATGACATAAACAAATGGGAAAACATCCCATGCTCATCTCATAGATGGGAAGACTTAATATTGGTAAAATGACTAGACTGCCAAAAGCGATCAAAATACCAACATCATTCTTCACAGAATTAGGACAAAAGCCCTAAAATTCATATGGAACCAAAAAAGAGCTTGAATAGCCAAAGCAATTCTAAGTAAAAAGAACAAAGATGTAGACATCACATTACCTGACCTCAAATTATACTACAAATCTATAGTAACCAAACAGCATGGTGCTGGTATAAATATAGACACATAGATCAATGGAACTGAATAGAGAACCCAAAATAATGTCATGTATCTACAGCCAACTGATCTTTGACAAAGTGGACAAAAACACACTGAGGAAAGGACACTCTTTTCAATAAATGGTGCTGGGAAAATTGGATTGCCATGTGTGGAAGAATGAAACTGGGCCCCTATCTCTCACTACACGTAAAAATCAGCTCAAGATGGATTAAAGACTTAACTGTGAGATCTGAAACTATAAAAATACTAGACTAAAACCTGGAGAAAACTCTTCTGGACATTGATCTAGGCAAAGAAGTCATGACGAAGACCTCAAAAGCACAGGCAGCAAAAACAAAAATAGACAAATGGGATTTAATTAAACTAAAAAGCTTCCACACAGCAAAAGAAATAATCAACAGAGTGAACAGACAACCTGAGAATGGGAGAAAATATTTGCAAACAATCACGTTCCATATAGCAAGCCATGAATGACAATTTATCATGTTTCTAACACCTCATACCTTCACACTGGGAAATGCTGATACCCTGTGCCACGGCTGACTTAGCAGTCCTTTTATCAGGGCATTTAAAACTAACCTCAAAGAATTTTCCTTCGGTGAGAGCAATTCCTCCAAGTTTAGACTTTAAATGTAGAACCTACCACCTGTGTTATCCTAAGACCACAACACTGATCTTTAACTGAAAACTCTGAGATATAAATTGAGTCCCCACACTTTGAGAGGGAGGCAGTTTTAAACTATGCTTGATTTTGGCAGGTGATGGGAACTTTCAAAATTGAGTCCAAACCTAAAGACGGCCCCCAATTGGACAGATATTATAGGCTCTAAAGAGGCTCCTATGTGCTTATGTATCACTGTTCAATGCCCCCATCCAGAGCCAATTGAGCTTATGTGTTTAGCCAGGGTGTGTTCATTATGCAATGGGAAGGACTTGGAGGACAGGGCCTTTGCCTGTCTTGCTCAGCTGTGAAAGAACTGTTGAGTAAGAGAATTAACAAAGACAAAACATTTGTTGGCCAGGCATGGTGGCTCATGCCTGTAATCACTCTAGGAGGCTGAGGTGGGAGGATCGCTTGAGGTCAGGAGTTTGAGACCAGCCTGAGCAACATAGCAAGACCCCATCTCTACAACAAATAGAAAAATTAGCATGGCATGGTGGCTCACACCTGTAGTCTCAGCTACTCTGAAGGCTGAAGCAAGAGGATCGCTTGAGCCCAGGAGTTTGAGGTTGCTATGAGCTAGGCTGAGGCCATGGCACTCTAGCTCAGGTGACAGAGTGAGACTCTGTCTCCAAAAAAAAATTTTTTTTTAATTAAATTAAATTTAAAAAATGTGTTTAGTCCCTACTCTAGGTCAGATCTTGCTATACGTTTGTCAGCTACCTTCTCACATTTAATGCTTACTACTCTCTTGTGAGAAACATTTGAGATATTTCAGATGACTAAGGGTCAACATGGCTAAGCAGTTTGTCCAAGAACACAAATAGTGATCAAACTAGGATCAGAGCCAAAGTCTTCTGTCCCCAAGTCCATTCCCTTTTGATGATTGTACAGAAGAAATTTCTGAGATGGTTTTGTCTTTGGATCTATTAGAACATCTTATCCCACTTCTGAGTTTTTGAAGTGCAATCTTTCCTAGCATAGTGTCTAATACTGATAGTATAAAAAAAATTAGACTGTCAATTATGTAATCTGTTGGGATGAATTTCCAACTCTGGATTTTTCTACTACATTAAGCAAATAATAGCCAAAGATCACAGTGAAGAAAATGGGATTGAGACTTACTGATGGCTCCCTTCTACTTGGGAGTCATAACTGTTAAATGATCAATAAGAAATTACAATAAATCAAACTGAATGACATTCCTCCTATCCAAAAGAAAAAAGATTAAGAAATCCAAATTTGAAAGCCCAATTTTATAGTTTTAATAGCAGACTATAAAAGCACACATGTCCTAGCTGCCCAAAGCCAAAAGTTTAAGACCAGTATGTGAAAAGTAGTTACATTCTGATTTCCCAGAAAGGAAAGTATTGCCACTCCTTTAAATAGCTATCCAGTCATTTAGCCACGGACAGTCCCAAAATCAATGGTGAGGCAACTGCCTAGCTATGCCTATACAAGCACACTCAACCAATGAGGATAGGAGAGAAAATAATTACAATCTGTCCTCACATGCTTCTTGTTGCTTAAACAACATTTTTCTTTTAAACACAGTGAATCACTCTCCTCTGAAAAAAGAACTGTTTATTTGAGTATGCTGCCTTTCCTTCCCCCACCCGCTCTTGTCTATGTACGTGTGTGTGTACACACATATGCATATATACATATATACACATTATTATGTTTCTAAACCATTTGAGAGTAAGTAGTATGCATAATTCCCCTTTACTTGTTAAAACTTCAGTGTGTATTTCCCTTGAACAAGAATGTCATCATATATAACCACAGCATAGTTATCAAAATCAAGTCATTGAGCATTGATATACTACTACTATCTTCATGCCATACTCTAGTTTCATCAATTGTTCTAATAATGTCTTTTATAGTGATTTTCCCCCTTGGTTCAAGATCCAACCTGAGATAACACCTTGTTTTTAGTTGTTATGTCTCTTTAGTCTCATTTAAACCAAACCAGTTACTCAGCTTTTGTCTTTCTCAATCTTGACATTTTCTAAAAGAACAAGCCAGTTACTTTGTAGGATACCACTCAACTTGGATTTGTCTGGTGTTTTCTCATGGTTAGATTGGATTCAAGCTATGCATTTTTAGCAGAAATATCAAAAAAAATGGTACTGCACCCTTCCTGGGATCATATCAGGATCCTCTAATGCTGGTTTGTCCCATTAATGGTGATGCTCACTTTGTTCACTTGGTGAAGGTGGCATCTGCCAGTTGCTCCACTGCAATGTTACCATTTTCTTTATATAATTAATGGACAATTTGGGAGGATACTATCCTTTGGAACTTTGAAAACCATTTCTCACCAATTTTTACCCATTACTTTTAGCATCTATTAATGATCCTTTCCTGAAAATTACAAAATGGTAGTTTTTTAACTTTATCAGTCCTCATTCTGTCTATGTTTATTATTAATAGTTTGATTTCTGCTGTAAGGAAGAGCTTCCTCTACTCCCCTGTCCCATTTATTTGTCTATTTATTTATTTACTTGTTGTTAGAATAGAATAATGAATTCTTGTTTTGTTCAATGTGTTATAATCCATTAATATCTTTTTTGATGCCAAAATCCATAAATACTTTAAATATGGTGGGGAAAACAAGGATCATTTCTCAAATGTGAAGAAACTAAGACAGCTTTGAATATAAAAGAAATTACTAAGAAAGCAAACAAATTTGGTTTTGATTTACTGCCTTCCAAAAAGAGCCAAATGTCAATAGAGAAAGCTTAGTGGAAATGTTACGAATAAGAAAATAAAAATTTATCCTACAATTGAATACTGACAAGAAAGAGACAAGCCTTAAAATTATATTGAAGTGCCCACTATTGTCTGTGCCTTCATAAAAACTTTCACTCTTTGCATTTCATCTTTCTGGACTCTTTTTCAAGAAGGCATAAGGTCCACACATACTGTTTTATCAGTTCAATCACTCTGTCACAGACCACTTGCTATGTGCATTCACTGAATTGCTGCTGGAGATCACAGTTATAATCACTGTTGAAAACATTTTAGATGCCATCATAAGCCTTCCCTTTATGAACACAAGAAAACCACATGTAATAATTCTCTTCAAATTATTTTTCTTCTTAGTGGATATAGGATAGCTTAGATTCCTATTCCTCACTTCTAGATCTTCTTTATTTTATGAATGTGAAGCCCTGAGATTTTATTCAATGTTATTGTATATTCAGTGCTTGAACTTAACATGGAAGTATTGCTATTAATTTCTCAAAAGTAGCTCCAAAATATTCACCACTGTCAATTAAATAGCTAGCATTTACTGAGCACGTACTATTTGCCAGTGACCCTGCAAAGCATTCACACTCATTCTTTCCCCTAATTCTTAAAACCACAAAAGGAAATAAATTCATATGAGGACATTGAGGCTGAGGGCCTGAGGCACCTGTCCAATGTCCCACAGCTTAGTGTATGTCTCAGGCAGGTAATTGTGATGAAGTTCCAGCCAGTCTGTCTCGAGAGTCTTAACCAATATGCTACAAGGCCCCCATGAGGCATGCAGAAGGAGGGGGTTTTTCCTCTAATTTCACAGCCAGAATCCTTGATTCCAGTCCACTGCGCGATGCTGCACCTCCTAAGCCATACTAAAGAAAACTTACTCCCTAGGATGGGGACTTAAGCTGGACTGCTTGAGCAGCTCAGGCTACAAACCTTAGTTTTATTTTGGATTCATCTTTTTCCCTCTCCTTCCCTTCCTCCTCACCATATCCAATTAGGCACCAAATACTAGCAATTCTGCCTCCAAACTGCCCCTTAAATCCATTCTCTCCTTTCTACTGACACTCTGCTAGTGACACTACTCACTACTCACCTCCCTGCTAGATTTTCCACCTCCTCTCTCCTCCCATTCACACTTCCTACCCACAATAGGCAAGTTGTCTTGAACAGCTTGGATCATGGCACTCACCTGCTCAGAAACCCTTAAAGGATCCCCAACGCTTACAACATAAAATCGTTCTTGGTCAGATTGGCATTCACAGACACCTGCCATTTGGTCCTTCCTGCCTCTCCAGAGTACTAATTCCCATTCCAGGCTCTCCACCCTCACTCCACACGCACTGCCCTTGCAGTTTCCCAAGCTGTCCTTCCACATTCCAGCTCGCTGCTTTTATTCAACTGTCCCTCTGCCTGGAACATCCTTCTTCTTCCACTTCTCCCTCTTCCTCACTCCTCAATCTTCATCCCTATCGTTGATCCCAGTTTCTTCTTGTCAAAGACCTACTTAGTGTTTAGTGATGGTCAGACCAGGCTTAAAGGGGTCAAGCCAGGCTATAAATTATCTATTGTATATGAGATACTTCAAAACTCATTGTTCACAAAGGGACTGCCTTAGCCAGATTTAATCTCTCCTTCCTGCCTAAGCCTGTTTCATTCTATGTACGATTCTGCTGCTCTGCTTAACAAATTCTGCCTTGCATTATGTTTCCATCTCTCCCATCAGATTGTGAAGGCTTGAGAAGTGAAAGCCATCTTAAACATCCTTGTTTCCTCACAAGCATATGTCGAACTGACTCTCCAGCTATTGGCAGAAAAATGTATGGTTACAGGAATATAGTAATTTTTATTTGTCTATAATAGGCAAAAGTTATGATACAGACAGATATATATCTCAAATACATGTATTTTCTATATGTGTATATATACTCAAAGAATTATATTAATATATAATTATATATGTGGATATATATAACTAATAGTCAGTAGGTACTAATAAATATCTACCAATTAAAGAAAATTAAATTAAAGCCCCAGGAGTTTGATACTGAAGTGAGCTATGATGACACCACTGCTCTCTAGTCCAGACAACAGAGCAAGGTCCTGTCTCCAAAAACAAAAAGGAAAAGAAAAGAAAAAGCAATCCTAAAAAAAGAGTTATTCATAACAATAAAAAATTGGAAAAATCTAAATTATTAAATAATAAAGAAATAACATCCTTATAGTGGGATATTTTGCAATCATTAAAAATAACATCTTCAAAAGCTACTTAGTAATGTGGAAAATGATCAAAGGTAACGAGATAAAAAACTATACATTATGAACCTGTTTTTGTGAAAATTGTTTGGTGAGATAACAGGTAATTTTTTTTCTTTGTACACATCTACTTTTCCCAAGTTTTTACACTGACAAAATAGTTTTTATTCTTTAAAACCCAAAATGGAAATAAAAAATGATATTTAATTGTCTTATTCCCAGTAGGAACCAAGACTCAAAGACCAAACAAGTCGTTTTTTTATTTCCTCGGAGAGTGAAAACGACGACTTCAAGCAACCGCCAGAATGCTGCTATAAGCTCCCATTTCAAAGAAATGGTGTGGTGTTTGTAATGGATAAATTTGAAGAGACAGCCAGTATTATTCTCATCTGTGATATATCATTTCTGCCTCTGATATGATCTTTAAAAGAAAAAAATCCACTTCCACTTCCCTTTATTTTAACTCTCTACAACTGTGCGGACACCAGTTGGTAATAAAAACATCCTTAAAACCATGTGCTTCATTATTTCACAGCTACTAACCATAAATAATAGTCTCATATTTTGAGATTATAAATTATTCATATGAAAGTAATGCCAAATTATTAAAAGCCATTGGATGAATCTGTGACCTTGTTTGACAGCCACTGGTTTGAGTGACAGCCTGCAAGACAGTGTGGTCAAAGCTGATACGGAGGAGCCAAGACAAGCTCTCTCCTCCTACTCACCAAGTTGCTTTGGTTTAAAACCAGATGAACCACATCTCTGAGAAGGCAAAAGTCTGTTCCATTCCAGAGCTCTGTTTGGGGTAACAGATGCACCTTGGAAAATAGGAATACTCTTAATTTTTAACAGTTAACAAATCGTTTTCCATGTATTAAAACTAAACACTTGCCATTTTTCTAGAATTGCTGAAATACTTGGAATTTTTTTGCAACATAAAACAGCTTCTAGTCTTAATGCAAGAATGAAGAACATTTATTTACAAGGCAATATGGGAAAGATCATACTCATTTTGTCCTACTCTTTGTAGTGAATAACATTTGACTAAATGATACAAATAGCAGAGCAAAAAAAAATCAAAAAACAAAAACGCATAATCAGAACTTGACTCTCATTAGAACATTTTCATTTAGCAACTGTCGACCTAGCTCTGAATTCTGTAGACACATCCTCCCTCAACATTGCCTTCCCTTTGGAAAGCCACATCTTTGCTCAGCTTATAGCAAAAGATGCTAATTTGATCACATGGATTCCTTTTAATGCAAAGAATGAATTGTTTTTAGACCACTGGTGATTAATGTGAGTATTGATTAGCTGATCAATAAGGCCACAGTGTCTAATTATTGATAATCCCTCTCCAAATGAAAGATCGAGTGTAAGGAGTCCTAGTTACAGAGTTCAAAATATAAAGTGATTCAATGTGATGCCTGGTAATTGAAAGTCAAACTAATCCCATAAATTAAATCACAACAATCCATAACATTTACCTGATAAATCCTTTGGAAGCTGTATTTAACTTTCACTATTCTGGACGATTTCCACCTCACAAAGCCCTCTGAATGTCTTAAAGTACACAATTTGTTGAGGGAGGTAAAAATCATTCTAAAGTGATTTATCTTTATGAAGTAAGGGATCCAGTGGCACCACCACATATTTAAAATAATGGCTTCAACTCTGTATCACATCATAGAATGAAGAATAAAGAAAACTTACCGTGAATGCTCAAGAGAACAAAGGCTGTCCCTGATACTTAGACTCACAGACCTGGAAAGAACTTCAGAGATCACCTAATCACCCTCTCACTTGCCTACAGTTTAAGGGACCTGACAATTGTCATGCAGCCAGCCAGAGGGCAGGACAGGATGGAGGATCTAGGTCTGCTATAACTGCTGCCCTTTCCTACTGTGCACAGAGTATGTAAGCACTATTCTGTACCAGGGTCAAAAATTTACTCCTATGGTCAATGGCTATGTTGTGCAATAAAAATAAAGCCTCTTTTCTATTCTGAACAGATCTCAGCTTGCTCCAGTGCCCCTGCATTTCCACTGGTGATGCAGGGTCAAGATGGGGAGAACTTGATAAAAGATAACTCTCCTTCCATTTGTGTTTACCTCAGAATCCTTTAGGTACATGCTCAATTTGGAAAATTTCTTCCTTCTCCCTTGCTCCTTTTCAAGATGGTATCTGAGTCTATGAGGAGCTTAGGTGGCCCCATGGCAGTGGGGGAGCTTTGGGTCTGTGTGGGGTTTTGGCTGTCCGCTGGAATTCACTGCGGGGCTGATCCCCGGGAGCTCTGTACTGGTCACTACTAGGGCACAGCTGCTCCTGCCTAGTATTGTTTTTCTTCTGCCTTTTTTTCTTTTGTATTTTTTATTTTGGTATATTTGATCCATGAAAACTAATCTATATATGTGTGAATTAGAACACTCTTGAATCTATAACCAACATAAATGGAATATAATCAGTGCCTTTGAAATCCCCTGTCAATCTCTTCCCAATTTCCTCCACCTGCTTCCACCCGACTGGTGACTACTTTCTTAAGTTTCTGTTTATCATTCTTTTGCTTATCTGTATGAATTTACAATATGGTCATATGTGCCTAAAAATATAGGTTTTTGTTTTGCTTTGTCTTTGAATATCATATCATGATCATATCATGGTTCATGGTGTATGTATGCTTTGTGGCTTACTTTTTTCACTCAACATTCTAAGATTTATCTATTCTTATCTCCATGAATTCTTAAGCCAAAGCCCAACATGGTGAGAACAGAGTCTCTGAGAAATCCAGATTACAATTTTATTTTGCCTTTGCTTCTCAAAAAATTTCCTTTCCTCCCACAGTGGCAAGATTTCCACATCCTCCTCTTATCTGGTGAGAACATCTCTTTCATCATATTTCATCCTCTCTGTACCATGTATTTATAGTAAAACTCTATTAAACATACATTAATCAGGCAAGGCTGTTTATATTTAAAGTAAAGCTTTATAAAATTTAGAAACTCTTTCTCTTTTACAAAAAAGCCTACCTTTTTGATTTCTGCTTCAAGCTAAAACGGAGTAGTTTGTATCGATTTAACCTTCACAATAAAATACTTAAAAAACTGTACAAAGTTTTTTTTTTTTTTAAGCAACTACTTGAAGCCATCAAAGAGCAACCAAGGCATCCTGAACTTGAGAAGCCATGATCCCAGAAAAAAGAGAAATGCATTAAGGGTGAGCTTGACTTTTTCTGCCTCCTCTTGTCGTAAGGCACTACCAATTTGTAAGAGGTTCAAGTGAGAGGCTGGAAAGAAAGTGGCAGCTCAGAGTTCATGTCAATAAATAGTGGAGTCAATTAAGTGTCCATATGGAGGAAAAATTAATTTTGACTTTCTACCTTGTACCATACACAGAAATCAACTCCAGTAGATTTTAGACATAAATGAGACAAATAAGACACAAAGCTTTTAGGAGATGACATAGGGAACATCTTCATGGGACTGAGGTGCACAAGGATTTCTTAGACAAAATACAAAAGAATAAATCAATAATAAAGGGAAAGATTGATCAATAAGACCATTTTAGGATGGGCATGGTAGCTCACACCTATAATTCCAGTGCTTTGGGAAGCTGAGACAGGAGGCTCTCATGATGCCAGGAATGCAAGACCAGCCTGGGCAACATAGCAAGATCCCATCTCTACAGAAAATGGAAAAAATAGCCAGGTGCGGTGGCATGCTCCTGTTGTCCTATCTATTGGGGAGGCTAAGACAAGAGGATCACTTGAGCCTAGAATTCCGAGGCTATAGTAAGCTATGATCATACCACTGCATTCCAGCCTAAGCAACAGAGCAAGAATTTGTTTCTAAAAAAAAAAAAAAAAACTTTAAAATTAAAAATGTTTTTCATGAAAAGACACCTTTAAGAAAGTAAAAAGGCAAGTCAATAGTGGAAGAAAATAACAACAAGATATGTATCTGATAAAGGAATTATATCCAAAGCTATAGGGATCGCCTACAAATCAACAAGAAACAAAACTGACAAAACAATTATAATGGGAAAAGCAAAAAAAAAAAAAAAAAAAAACTTAAGTAGGCATTCTACAGAAAAGGGTAGATAAATGACCAGTAAATATATAAAAAGTGGTTAACATCATTAGTCAATAGGGAAAAGCAAATTAAAACCACAATGAGATCCCACTATCCATGCAACAAAACAGCTAAAATGGGAGAAAATGGTCACAGTGGTGAGTGTTAGCACCTGTAATTTTCGTCCACTGTACCGAAAAAGAAATTGTGGTATATTCATAAAATGAAATACTACTTATCAATGAAATTGAAAAAGCTAACACTATATACAATAAATCTCACAAACCTAATTTTGAGGGAAAGAATCCAGATAAAAATATGAGTCATTTTATATAAAGTTCAAATATAGGCAACACAAGTCTATGGTGACAGAAGTTAGACTATCAGTTACTTTGGTGGGGAGTCATAAGTGAGAAGGAGCAGAGAGACTTCTGGGGTGCCGATGATGACTTTTATCTTGAGCTGGATAGTAGTTACACAAGTATATTCACTTTGAAAGAAATCAGCAAGCTGGACACTTAACAATTTGTGCACTTTTTGTCAGTATGTTGTGTTCAATTCAAAAGTTTACTTTAAAAAGGGGGAGCTTATCTTTTGAGACAATTATCTTAATACAGATCAGAAGTCTTATTTCAGAATTTAAAAGCTAAACATTGAATCTTTCTCTTTTCTTTCTGTTATAACAGTACTAAGCTTCCCCAAAGCATTGGATGCCTCCGGCTGGATAGGAGAAGAATCATGCAAAAGGAAGGACAAAAAGGAAAAGAACATTAATGTATTTCAAAAATATTATCCCTGTTACATTTTTTAATAAAGCCCAAAATCAAAAGCACAGAAACAGCTGCAAATTAAAACTGTGATATAATTCTTCAAGATAATGGCAAAAATATCTTTAAACGCATATGCTTTGTAATAATAAGGATGTTTAAAAATAGACTTTCTATATGGTATGGGTATATATGCATTCTGGAGGAAAATTTGGGAAAAACCTATAAAAAGTGTATGCTATTTGACCTAACAACGGCATTCCCAGAAATCTGACTTAAAGAAAATAGGAAGTGTACAGGAAAATCTGCAAAGATTTTCTTTGCAATTTTGTTTAAAATGTAAAGAAATGTGGAAAAAAATTTATCCAGCAGTAGAGAAATTATGATAAATTTATATATAAAATTGTAGAAAAAGTATGTATTGAGAAAGAATGATGTTTACACTTTTTTTTCACTTTTTTAAATTGTGTATTTTAATTGACAAATAATATATTTTGGGGGTACAATGTGATATTTTGATATATTTACACATTGTGGAATGGTCATATTAAGCTAATTAACATATCTATCACCTCATATACTTATTTTTTGTAGTGAGAACACTTAAATCTATTTTTTAAACAATTTTGAAGTATGCAATACATTATTATTAATTATAGTCACTTTGCTGTGCAATAGATTTTCTTTTGTTTTGTTTCGTTTTTTCATTTGCTTTTTTGTTTTTTATTTCAGCATGTTACAAGGGTATAAATGTTCAGGCTACATACATTGTGCTTGTGCAATAGATCTTGAGAACGTGTTCCTCCTATCTAACTGGAACTTTGTACCCTTTGGTCAACTTCTCCTCATTGCCCACCTTCCCACACCCACCTCTGGTAACTACCATTCTACTCTCTATTTCTAGAAGCTCAACTTCAGATTCCACATTAAGGTGAAATCATGTGGTATTTGTATTTCTGTGTCTGGGTTATTTCATTTAGCATAATGTCCTACAATTTCACTCATGTTGTCAAAAATGGCAGGATTTCCTCCTTTTTAAAGGCTGACTAGTATTCCATTGTGTATATTATCCCACATTTTCTCTGTCCATTCATCCATTGATGGACACGGTTGATTCCATATCTTCACTATTATGAATACTGCTACAATGTTTGTACTTTATTATATGTAGGAAAAAGCAAGCAATTAAACAAAAGTAAACATCATAGTATTCAATTTTGTTAATGTATATTGAAGAAAAGTCCAGAAGTGCATACTTCAAAGAGGAGGTATTGCTTCTGGATGGTGGAGTCATTCATTCATTGATTAATTCAATATTTACTCTATTTATTTATTCAATACACCCAGTCTGATGTTAGGGAACAAGTGTGCAAAGATAGACACACACTCTGTCATTATGGAGACTAAAGCCTGGAAGAAGCTACAGTATTTCACTCATCTTATCCCTCTAGCAGCCAACTGAGCAGAGGCCCCTAAACCATCACAGACAGGAGAGTTGTTCAAAGCATTCACAGGCAAGAAATGAAAGTTTTTTACCATGAAGTTTCTCAACTACAATTTAAGGACCTTTCCTATGGCTGTTTGCTCAGCAAAGGTGAGAAAGAGCTGGTCCCTTCCCATCTCTAGTTGCTTCACACTGGAAATGGAAATCTGACTCGGCTGGGGCAAAGGCAATGTATGTAACCTAAACATTTGTACTCCCATTATATGCTGAAATAAAAAAAGTAAAAATAAAATTAAAAAAATTTTAAATCATTTCTAACAGACAAGAGGGTCATGTGGTGATTTTTGTTTGTATTTGAGTTTGTTTAACATGCTAAGGTCAGCCTCAAAATATAAAGAGAGCAGAGCAGAGGCATAATCAAAATGAGAAATTTCAGAATGAGATTTATGTTTTCTCACTTTATTTATCCTTAATCTGAGCACCCATGGAATAATATTTCTATAACTTTAGACGTAACAGAATTATAACCTAGTGGTTAAAAGCAGAGACATTGGGACCAGGCTTCCTGGATTCAAATCCTAGGTCTATCATTTTTGAGTTTCGTGACCTAGGGCAAGTTACTTAAGATCATTAAGCCTTAGTGTCCTCATCCATAACATGGAGGTTATGATAGTAAATTCAGTTTGCTCTTGTGAGGATTAAATGTGACGATGTAAAGTTCTGTGACAGGGCCTTACTAAAAAGCAAATTCTCAAAAGTTGTTTATTAGTATTACATTCTCGATATAAAATGACTCCCTTATTTAATAGAAACATAAAGCATTTCTGCAAATACTGAAGTCCCAACAGACCTAAATGAAGGGTTCACATGGAGGAAAAAGAGTCACTTTGCAGCACAGTCTACCTGAGTACATCTGAAATTTGAAAATTGAGCAATTAATTATTTGTTTAACTTATTCAATTTAAATAACTAATATGGATTATTAAAACGTATTTTCTTCACAGAAATCTTTGTTTTTCTTTAAAACATGTCCTCTGTTCTCCACTTCATATTTGTCAATGGAGCACCAATTTTCTGTATCCCATGCTGCTCAGCATCCACCTAAGTCCATACTTTCCTGCAAATTCCTGTCTGATTGTGGCTTCAGAGTAGCAGGATGGTGCAAAGACTGCTTGGAAGTGATGCAGACACTGAAGAGGTCATGTTTGACAATTATTTTTGCCCTGCCAGTCCCCAAGCTCATGGTTTATTTACATAGTACTTTACAATTGCTGGATCAGATCATATAATTCTCTCTCCAGGTGTCATGGTTGGTTAGATGACTCTAGTCACAATAATTCCATATGCACAATAAGCATGGGGCAGTGTGAGGCTGGGGAGATTTAGGGATTGCTGTGCCTAAAATCCATGATCGCTGCATTCAGTGTAGTCAAGATCCCATCCTTCTTTCTTTCAGCATCAGAAAAGGCGGAGGGAGGGAGGCAAGAAGGGAAGGGGGGAGTGAAAGAGGAAGGAGTCTCATGATTCCATATCTCCGCTCAGCTCTTCTCCATTTCTTTGTTTTCCTTTTACCGAAAACTAAGAAATGGAGAAAACATCTCCATATAGGTAAATCAATGGCCTTTTTTCCCATTCTCTCTTGAACTGTCTCTAGTCAAAGTTTCATTCTTACACACTGCCAACGCCTCTCCTTCCATATTGTCAAAAGCAGTGATCAATTTTCATCTACTCAATCCCACTGGACACACTTGATACAATTGATCACCCCCTCTTTCTTGAAATGCTCTCTTCATAAGTACATTCTCCAGTTTCCCCCCAATTTTGCTACCCACTCTTTCTCAGCCTTCTTTTCTGTTTCCTTCTTCCCTTCCCAACATCTAAGTATCCAGATGCCTGGTTCCTGCCTGCATGAGCTTGCCTGGTGCTGTGGCTTTAAACACCATCCATACACTAACGATTCCCAGATGTGTGTCTCTAGCCCTGTTTTCTCTTCTAAGCTTCTACTGCCTAGTTATCATGTTCACTTGATTTCCATCATGCCTCAGACTGGTTCTTTTGTCATGCTTCATATTTCAGTAAATGGTACATACCAGGTCTTAAAACCTCAATGTCATCTTGACTTCTCTTTCTCTCAAACCTCTCTTCCAACTTATTGTCTCCCTTGTTCTTACAAAATTTAACCCATATCCAGTCACTTCTTAGCCTCCACTGTTACCACCCAAGTTCCAGCCACCATCATTTCTCCCATGGATTACTCTATAGCCCCAGCCAGTATCCTGGTCTCCATTCTTGTCCCGCTACAGTCCATTTTCCACACGTGTGATCAATTTAAAATGTCAATTGAGTTTTGCCACTCCTCTGCTTAGAATATTCCAAACGCTTCCGAATCACACTTAACATAACTCAGAATGTCTCATCATGGTTCTGTAAAAGCCCTACAATATCTTATAACCATCATCTACTCATGTGCTATATGCCACGCGGGCCCTCCAACACACCAAGCGCATTTTTGCCTCAGGGCCTTTGTACTTGCTACTTCTTCTTCCTTGGATGTTGTTCTCTGATAACTGTGTGGCTGACTTCTCCAAGACATGCAGGTCTAAAACCAGATGTCACCTTCTGGCCCTCAGAAAGGCCTTCCAAATCACTCCTCACTGCCGACACCAACTCTCGTCACTCTCTGTCACGTCACTCTCTTTTATTTTCTTATTCTCACCCTTATCTAATTCATATATTTGTTCACTTGTTTCTTGACTGACTCCTCACTGGAACATTACGTTCCTTGCTATTTGCTTCTTTATCCTTGAATCTAGAGCAATGCCTGCAATGTAAATGTATTGAGTGGATGAATAACAAATATTTTGCTTGATGGACTACCGAATGTCCAAGTGGGAGGCTAAAAATTCCTTCAAGTGGTGCTTCTTTGCCCTGTGGGAAAGGGGAGACAGGAAGATGTGAAGAAATTGTGAAGTATGTATTCACTTCTTACTTCCCTGAGCTCTGACTCTGTTAGGAGAAAGAGAGCCTCCTTGGGGACTCTGTTAGGGGCTGTGAGAGTTTGTCTGCGGGACATAGCTCTTGGCCATGGACCTCTGGAAACTTGAGAAAAAGAATCATCTAGTATATATAGATCCATCTCTCAGTCAGTGGCAAATCACCACCTCATTGGTCCTTTCTCTTTCACAAACGTAGAAAAGTCTGCTTTGAAAGCAATCAAGCAATAAGAAATCCCTGAGAAATCAATGCTGGAAGAGTTCACCTCCTATTGGCTTAACCAATAGGAGGATTGTGGGTAGCCCCAGGTGATCTTTATTAAGTTAAAGTGAAAATCTAAATGATTAGCAGAGATTGTTGAGAGTGACGAGAGACACAAGTCAGTTGTTCACATAGCTCCTCCTCTATTTCCTCTTCCTCTCACCAATGATTATGGAATAAATGTATCAGGAAGGAAAGCTAGATTGAAAAAAGAAGGAACTTATTTATTGCAGTTTCTTTGAATGTGTTCCGTCTTCTCTGTCTTTCTCATTCCAACATGCTCAAGTAGAATTGTTAAATTTCCAGATGAAAAGAAACATGTAACATCTTATAAAAATAATTTTCCCAACAAATCCTCCTACTTGTGATCATGTACATTAATGATTTCATGTAAATTTGTAAATATTAGTTTGCACTCAGTAGATGTTCAACAAACATACAAATGGATGAAAAACATTCATGAGACATAACAGACACTCTTTTGTCAGTGGAATGACAAAAATCAGATCCTAGAGAATTATTGTTACAAGATAAAGAATTTTCTTTTTTTTGAGACAGAGTCTTGCTCTGTCACCCAGGCTAGAGTGCCATGGCATCAGCCTAGCTCACAGCAACCTCAAACTCCTGGGCTCAAGCAATCCTCCTGCCTCAGCCTCCCAAGTAGCTGGGACTACAAGCACACACCACCATACTGGGCTGATTTTTTTTCTATTTTTAGTAGCGATGGGGGTCTCGCTCTTCCTCAGGCTGGTCTCAAACTCCTGACCTCAAGCAGTCCTCTTGCCTTGGCCTCCCAGAGTGCTAGGATTACAGGCATGAGCCACCATACCCCGCCATAAAAAATTTTTAGTACATAAACTTACTGAACCAATTAAAAGTCAACACTCATTGATGTCTCCTTTCGATATTTAATTCATTCCAACAACTTTTTATTGTAGTCTACTGTGCAGTAACCTTATTGCTCACATTTGAAGCACTAGAACCAGATAATTTTAAAGACAGAAAGTGAGAGCGAGGCAAGATGCAGCTTACACTAAGGCCTAACAGTTGTGGAACACCAGGGCCACATCTGAAGCAACCAAGATCAATCTATGCCATTGTATATATGAGTTTAAATTCCAAACTTGAACCTTCATTACCATATTTCAACTCATCCTACTTTAGTACAGCAATCACTACTAAAACCCTTCTTCAGATAGTTACTCATGGATAAATTCTTAGAAATAGACCGGGTGCAGTGGCTCATGCCTGTAATCCCAGCACTTTAGGAGGCTGAGGCAGGAGGATTGTTTGTGGCCAGGAGTTTGAGACCAGCCTGAACAACATAGTGAGACCCCATCTCTACAATAAATGGAAAAATTATATGGGCATAGTGGCACATGCCTGTAGTCCCAGTGACTCTGGGATGCTGAGGCAGGAAGATCACTTAAGCTCAGGAGTTTGAGGTTGCAGTGAGCTATGACAACACTACTGCACTCCAGCCTGAACAACATAGTGAGACTGTCTCTCAAAAAGAAAAAACAAAAAAGAAGAAGAACAAAAGAAAAATAAAAAGAAAAGAAAGGTAAGAAAGAACTGAAGTCAGAAGTTTCAGGACAAATAAAAGAAAGGGTTGCCTTATACCCCTGTAAAAAAACTGATAGAACTTGTCATACCTGCAAAAAGTATCATGTGAAAATATTATTAAGTTAAGTAGGGGTTTTGATTTCATCATAGATTAGAGGATAAATCCCTAACCTTTGATGTCATAGAGAGCAATCAGGTTCCTCCTAAACAACTCTCAGTGTCATAAAGCCCTAAACTAAGTTTGGATCCAGGAAAACAATTTTTATGAATTATATTTTATGAAACATCACTTCATCTTTAATAAGGATCCAAAAAATTCTTTGAAGGATCCAAATAAATTAAAAGTTGCTAAATAACATCTTCTTCCTCAATTCCACAAACATTTATCATATTCCTCTTCTGTGTCAGGCAGCATGCTCAGCTTTGTATAATGTTTTATAGTGGATAAAAATGCATCATCTCACTTGATCCTCCTAACAGCCCTGTGGGACTACTGTCGTTATTATTTCCACTTTACAGTCAAATAAACAAGAGACTTAGAGAATTCAAGTGCCCAAGATCAGTAAATAAGAAATGGAGCTCATTCTTAACCCACAATTTTCCCATGGAATTGGATATCTTGCTTAAAACTATGTAACTACTAAGTCCCAAAATAAAATCTTCACTAGATTTTTAACTCACGATAATTTAGATTTTCCATGTTTCTTCCAACCAATCAAAGCCTGAGAGGTTCCATAACAAAACCACAACTCTTTACAACATGGTTTTGTGAGCTGTCCCTTTCTAAGTGAGACATGTTATTTTGGGCAGTCTCATGTGATGAGAGAGATAATAGGCTCTTTGGGCGGTAATAAAAACAAAATCACTACTTTAACAGTAAGTAAAATAGAAATTGAAACTTTAAAAAAATAGGATTTTCTGATTTCACAGATAAACCTTCAAGAAGCTTTGGGTTTTATGTCTAGATGTTATTTTCCCTGTCACTTAAAATAATAACATGCCAATTTGTGAAGTTTTTTGGGCTCCCTTTAACATGTAAATGAACAACTGAAATTCTGTTTGAAAACTCAGGCTTTGGAACACAGGATCAAAAGTAGGAAAGAACAGGGAGGAGGAGCTGTGGTCTGGGTAGGCCCTCCAGCACAATGCAGCGGGCAGGGTGGGCGGAAGGCATGCCCAGAAGCACTGCCCTCTGCACCCCACAGGGGAGCTGGGGCTTCATGGTCACATCCAACTCAGAAGGCCTGAGTATCTGAGGCAGAGCATCTCTGAGGAAGAGCTTTTTTGTTGGTTTTGGTTTTTACTTGTTTGTTGAGGCTGAAGATCAAGGTGACATGTGAGCAACAAACAGAGCCCAAGAGTGAAGATCTGAGAGGGAAGAGACCACATCTCATAGGTCAGTCAGAAAAATCTGTTTTGGCAAACGTAGCAGATGAATGAGGAGTAAAATGAGATGGACAGCACAGGGAAAGAGCCACTAGCAGTTCCTGAGCAGAAGAGCATAAAGAAAAGTAAAGGGGCTGA
>CAUYRT010028672.1:0-16046 GCA_963574885.1 Lepilemur ruficaudatus
TCAGTATGCGACACAGCATCCGGTGATCACGGTCTCTTTCTTGAAGCACTTCCTCCGCTGGGCGCTAGGACGGCACTGTCTTTCGGTTCTTTCCCCTTCTGCGGCTGTTCCTTGCTCGCTCAAACCCGGACCTGCCTCTTGCATTCCTAACGTATTTGCCCAGCTGAGCACCCGCCATCACCAGCGTTCCTACTTGGCTATCTCGTGGGCAACTCTAATTTTTTTTTTTTTAATGTATAAACCTCAACTACTGATCTCCCCACTCGAAACAAAACAAAACCAAGCAATCTGTTCATTATTACATTTCCCTCATCTCAGTAAATGACAGCTCCCTCTTTCCAGTTGTTCAGGCCAAAGGCCTTGGAGTCATTTTTCATTCCTCCCTTTCTCTTACATCCTACGTCCAATGCAGCAGGGAATCCCGATTCTACATTCTAAATGTTATCTAGAGCTGACGACTTCTCCCCACCACCACTGCCTCCTTCCCATTAAACCCTCATCATCCGTTCTATTATCTCCTACTGAAACCATCTCTTACCTGCTCTCCCTGTTTGCATTCTTGGTGTCTAACTGCATATTCTCTAAAAAGCTACAGAATGACCTTTTATAAACATAAGGCAAAGCCACAAGTAACTCCCTGTCTGGCCCAGAGCAAACCCCCACCTTCGTTATGGTCTATAAGGCTCCACATGTTGTGCCCACACCGCACCCTCCCTTCACTGCCAGCAGACTTCAGTTCCACGATCGCCCTTCCTTCGCACGGTGCCGTAGCCACGCTGCCTCCTTGCCGTTTCTCAAGCTGACCAATCATTTTCCTGTCTGATCCCGTGGCACTTGCTCTTCCCTCTCCCTACATGCTGTTCCTACACGTCGTCTCTTTGCTCATCCCCTTAACTTTCTCCAGGTTGTTGCTGAAATATCATCTTATGAATGAGACCCTCCCCAGTTGCCACATCTAAAATCCCAAATCCACTTACGCCCTTGCACTGCCTCGCGCTCTACCAGACTTAATTTTTCTCACTACTGTTTATACCACCAGATCTACGATATTTATATCGTCTGTCATACTACAGTGCTATGTTCGCTCAGAGAGTTTTTCATGTTAGGTTAATGCTGCTGTTTCCAGCACCTTGGAGAGCGCTAGACACAGGCTTGGTGCTTATTACGTAATTATGGAATTGAGCTGAATAAATGAATAAGTTAGAAGATATTTCTCTCTGCTTAATGTACACTGAAGGAATGTGAAGACATTGCAAAAGCTGACACAGAGAAAGAGAGATGCACAGGCAAGACTATGAACTATTTATTAACACCTCAGAGCAGAGCAACTGACTGCATGGGACCAGTCACCTGACAAGTTCTACTAGGATAAAAAAAATCCAAAAAGTTTTTATCCGTAACATGCTTATAACAGTATGTATTGAATGCCACCCAATGCCAACATGACAAAGTCTTCTGTACAATCTCTTAAAACTAAACTGTTTTCTGTGTTTTCTTACAATGTGTGAAGCACTCAACAGAAGTGATAATTTGAAAAGCAATAACTGGAGCAAAAATCCCTCGTTGAGCTGCACAACATCTATTCTCAAGCAGCCAGGGCTGGCAAATTTGGTGAGTAAAAATACAGGACACCCAGTTAAAACTGAATTTCAGAAAAACAACAAATCACGTTTCAGCGTAAGTGTGGCCCGTGCAGTATTTGGGGCATAATCATATAACATATTTGTTGTTTACCTGAAATTCAAATTTAACTGGGCATACCGCGTGTGATCTGGGAGCCCTCCGAGCAGACAGTGCCATCGTGCGTAAAGGCAAGCGAGAGCCCCATCTGCTCAGCCCCCTGCCTTGCATGCCCGCAGCTGTCACCCTCCTTGTGCACAGACCATTTGAAGCTCTCTCCATCTTGCTATAAACAAGAATTCACAGGTCATTTTTATTTTAGGATGGGTTTGATACATTTATAAGCACCGACTTGAAAAAAGTAAAAAAGTTGAAGGATGATGATATGCCACTGGCCTAGTGGGACGTGAATTTTAACAAAGGCAGACAGTCTAATTTCGATGAGCGCACTGATGATCAAGGCATGTGGGTTCGAAACGAGTCCCTCCAGAAAGTAGTTTAGTGGAAACTCGTCCAAAGCATCCCCAAGCCCTACAGCACCAGGTGGCTCCTACTCCACGCAGGTCCAGACAGGAGCAACGTTGCTTTGCATTTCCCTTACATCCGTGGTTCTCAAACATTTTGGTCTCATGACCTTTTTAAACTCTTAAAAATTATTGAGGACAACAAAGATCTTTTGCTTGTGTGAGTTATATCAATTGATGTTTACCATATTAAAACTAAAATTAGAGCATTTAAAAGCATTTTTAAAATTCATTTAAAATAATAATAAAGTGATTTCATGGTATAACAAATAAATTATTTCACCTAAGAAACTGTATTTTCCAAAACAAAATAGTAAGACGATTGGTATCATTTTGTAATTTTTCAAATGTCTTCAACACCTGCTTACGAGAAGGCAGCAAGATTCTCACGTCAGCTCCTGCGTTCAGCCTCGTGCAAAGCCTTGCTGTGGTTGAAGAATATGACGAAAACCTGGCCTCACACAGGTATGAAATTAGACAAGGGGGACTATTTTAATAAGATTTTAAGAGGACTGTGGATATTCTTTCTTGATTTTACACCAGGAAAAGACAAAAGACAAGGTTACTTCCAATGTGGAGACTGAAACCACATATATTTTTAAACACGAGGTCTTGCCATGTTGCCCAGGCTGGTCTCAAACTCCCGGATTCAAGGGATCCTCCCACTTCAGCCTCTCGACTAGCTGGGATTAAAGGCGCCAGTCACCATGTCCAGCTTGAAACCATGTTATTGAATTTTTAAGTGTGAACTCATGGGACAATAAGAGTTGTTTTTTTTAAAGCCCAATGACCTCATAGTATTTTCACGAATATAATTACCATCATGGACCTCCATGAATTGAGCATCTCAAGGGACCCAGGTGTACCTTCCTCCCCCACACTTTGGGAACCACTGCGCTAGGCTGAGACTAATAATGTCCACTTTTAGAAGCTGAGAAGGTGAAGAATGGACAGAAAGCCCATGACCTTCCCCTTCGAATGTGTAAAATAAGAACAGAGACACTGCCGGAGCGTGGAGGCCCATAACCGAGGATTCGCACTCAGTCATCACACACCCGGGTCCTTCACACCCTCTCAGCGCTGCCCTCCTGCAGTTCTCAAGGTCATCCTTTGCTTCATCGCGGGTCTTTGCCAATGTCCTCATCTCTTTCTGGAGCATTCCTTACACATACTCAAGTACCCTACCAGTACACATGTCCATGTGTGTGAGCACCCTCCTACAAACACTTGTACAAACACAAACACACCCCTTTAGGGTTGCAGCTTACTTTCCCAAGAACGTGCTCTCCGCAATTTCTGGCAAGGTTAAATCTCTTTTTTAAACCACATATTTTATTTTATTTATTTATTTTTAAACCTCCTTTTTATACGTTCTCATAGAGCTTAACACATGTTTATGGGAGAACGGTACATGGGTTTTGGACAACTGTCCACCATATAGCACGAAAAAGGACAGGAAATGTTCAGTACCTGGTACTGTGTGGCTTTGTTATCTGATCACGTCTAGTTCTCAAATGTGCTTCATGTTTTCCCTCAGCTTTATTTTATCATTATTATACAAGCAGGTGTTAAGCTCCATGATGACATGGGCAGTCTTGGTTTTCCTCACGCTTGCATCCACAGTTTTTAGCATAGCTTCAATATATAGTAAACAATACTATACATATAGTTAAATGCATGAGTGACAAATTAATTTTAATGACGTTTTTAAATTCCTGATGTCAAAAAGAGAAAAGAAATGTTCTCAACTCAGATGTTCTCATCTCTCCTCCAGGGCCCTTTAAAGGGACTGATTAAAGCTAAACTAACAATAATACCCCGCTACCCTCAAAACACTTTGATATCAAACCAGATTATTATTTTTTCTTTCATTGTATCTTCTGGGAAAAACATATCAAGGTTGTTTCCAGATATTCAGAAGAGTCAGAGTAATTTAATTTCCTTGTCTTACTGAGACTAAAAAATAATATCCTCCACATGATTCTGAATTGTAACAGATTTAGAATGTGCCCGTCAAAGGTAATGTGTTATAATACAAAGAAACTCTCCTCGGAAATTCCAGAGCTGTACACATGAGTGTGGGTTCGTATGTGTTGGGGAAAGGGGTTGGTGCTCCCCCTCTTCCCTGAAGAGGAAGATCTTATCTATTTCACGCTGCACTGGCTCTTTACCTTAGATGTTCAATCTGTTGAAGAGAACACAGTGAAAAGCGGCACATTCACCCAAGACAGCCCACATTTGGTCTTGCCCTTTGGCCCTGCCATTGCAGCCTTTCCATTTTAACTGCCACAGGCATATCAGGGAACTTTCTCAGGGTACAGTGACCGCAATGTGTGGGTACAGTCTCCTCAGCCTTCACAGCCTTATAAGGTGGAGAAATGATCCACTGGTTCCTGCCCTGTGGACCCCAGTGTCCCCCTCTGTGTGTCAGAAGCTGCTCGTGCAGACCAAGCCCATGGGGCGCAGGGGCAGCCTGAGGGGGAGCTTGTTCTCAGGGCAGAGAAACAGCGGAGGAGTGAGGTTCCCTCACATCCAGTTTGGACGTGCTTTATGGGAGGATGACATGTTGATTTGGGGCCACCACCCAGCATGTAGCATGAAAAAGAACAGTAAATGCCCAGTATTTAGTGTTGTGTGGTTTTATTACCTGATCATACCCAGTTCTCAAATTTCACCTGCCTGTTCGCAATGGAGGAGGTGGCAAAGGGGTTGTCCCTGCAGTGTGGGATACCCTGGCGTGGCTGGGGCTTGTGCTCACAGGACCTGGGCAATGAACCTCCTACCGCTGCTCTTGTCTGCAGTCTCCTTTGGCTGAGATGCAGAGCAGAGTTTCCAGGCTTGGGACAGTAGTCCTGCCTCCCCGTGTGTCTCTGTTTGTCCTCTGGGGTATTTGCCCCCTCAGGCAGTCATGATGCTACCTGTGGGTTAAGGCAAAAACAGGTCTCCTGCTAGGGAGCCCGAGAATGAGGGGAAGCTGGTTGACCACCTCAATTTCCCTTTTTCCAGTGCAGGAACTGTGAGTTGAGGGGAGATCTTCCACACAGTTGGTTCTTGGCAGGAGGAGGAAGGAGCATCACGGCTATGAAAGTGTGGTCTTCCATCTGCTTGGAGTTTTTCCACTTCTCTGGCCCTGGGAACTTTCTCCCCCTCATTCTCAAGCTCTGGGCTGTTGGTGGTGAATATCTCAGTGCTACATATTTGGGATCTTTTTGTTTTGTTTTGTTTGTTTGTTTTTGTGGGGATAGAGAAGCCAGCTTGCATCTATACCACCATTTTGAAACTCAAAGTTTCAAAGAGTGTAGATCTTATTGACACAAGAACTAAGGACAACACTTTAGGTCAAGGCAATCCTGTGGTTTCAGTTAATTTTACCAATTGTAATTTTAGAATGCTGTTGATGTGTTCAACTTTTCCTGCAGATTTAGGATGATAAGGTCAATGATAATGCCATAATGTTTGAATGTCCTTGGTTTGTTGTTGTATAACTTGTTCAATAAAATAAGTTCCTCTATCAGTGGAAATTTTATATGGTATTCACCAAAGAGGGAACATATTTTCTAATAATTTCTTGGCTACAGTAGTTGCATCAGCCTTTCAGCTGGGAAAGGCTTCTATCGATCCTGAAAACATACATATTGTTAAAATTACATATTGATAATTTGCAAAGGAATGAAATCCATCTCTAAAAGCTCAAATTGTTCTGATGGAGGGGGTTTGTTCCTGGGGCTACTTTAAAGATCTTTGCAGGACTGTAAGTCTAACAAGGTAAATATTGATTATATACCTGCCTAGCCACCTTGGAGCAATCACTCTACCAATATTTTTTTCATGACTGCGCCATTTCATCGATTCCATGATGAGTTTCTGAACACAGAGCTTTCAACAAAGGAGGGTTCAGTGACTCACAAAATACTAAGTGGCCACCTGGGTCTCCCATAAGTCCTCTTTTTGTATTAAATTTACAACCTTTATTATGACAGTCTTATTTTTTCATTTCAGAGGCATAGCATTATTTATTAAACACTGTGTCGTAAGTTATTTGATTCATATCAACTTTATGGAGTTCATTCAAGTTGCAGAGCCTAAGTATTATATATTCAGGATCCCCCGACTTGCAGTCTTAGCATAAAAATTGGCCACATTCTTTCTCAGATACTTGGGGTCTGATTTATGAATGTAAGCCTCAATTTTTATAATAGCAACTTGGGAAGGCAGTAATAATGCAGAAAGAATGTCGGCAAACTGAGGTCCATTTTTTATAGGACTATCCCTTCATGTTAAAAATATCCTTGGTTTCCGTAACATACTCAAATCATGAACGACTCCAAAAGCGTATTTACTAACAGCATAGATACTGGCAGTTCTATCTTTGACTAGTTCACATCAGCTCAAGTGAGGGCAAATAATCCGCAGATGGAGCTGGAGTTAATTGGGAGAGTGCTCGCCTCCCTTATAATTCACGTTGGGTTGTAACAGCACACTCCGTTTGTTATTTTGCAGCAGGAAAATTTTCATAGGCGTCATCAATATATAGTACCATTTCCAGATTAGTTAATGGTGTTTTTGTAAATCTAATCTAGGAGTTAAATTCTGAGATACCAATTCAACATAGGTGTGAGTCTCTCCTTTGTCAGGGAAAGGTAAAAGCGTTGTAGGGTTTTGAAAGTTACAGCAAAGAATACCATGTCTGAGGGAAACAGAAGTAAAATCTCAAAAGATGTTAATCTGACAGCTAAAAAATTTGCTAGATTTGTTAAGTATTTAATAAACGTTTCACAGCATGAGGAACTTGGAGGCATAAGTTGTGCCCTTGAACAAGTTTTGAAGAGGATTCTACAACACTAGTGGCTACAGCTACTACTTTTGGACAATTTGAAGACAGCCTAGCTACAGGGTCCAACTGTAAGCTCCAATAAGCTCTTGGTCTAATTATTTTCCTCCTTGTTCTTGCGTCAGAATGCCTAAGCCTAATTGTTCCGTTCACGGACAAAGTCAAGGATTCGGAATAACGAGGAAGTCCTAAGGCAAGAGGGTTTTCTAAAGCCTGTAAGTCTAGTAAAGTCCTCCTCGTGTGTTGTCTACCAAAGAAGAGGTTCCTGAGTGCTATTTTTGGTCAGTTGATAGAATGAAGAGGCCAATAATGAAACACTGAAGGATCTATAATCTCCTTCAAGTCCAAAGAATCCACTGAGTTGTCTTTTGCTTATTTGTTTAGAGTAATTTTAGATCGTTTTAATTCTTTCTGGACACAAAAAGATTCCATTTGCAAATAAATCATGACCTAGGTAATGCACTAATTCTTGTGAGATAGCACTCTATCTGGGGAAGCTTTATGACTCTTGTAAGCCAATTATTGTAGCAAATACGTTGAATCTATTCCTGGGTCCTCTTTGGGTAACAAGCAAAGGAGCAAATCATCTACCTGTTTAATCGGGGTATAATTTCTAGAAAATAGTAGAATTTTTAAATCCTAATGTAAAACTTACGAGAAGTACAAAGAAGACTTGGTAAATCCAAGAGGTTTTGCTGTTCAAATATAATGTTGATTTTTCTAAGTAAAAGCAAACAAATATTGGCTCTCTTTGTCTACAGGAATGCTAAGCAAGTGAAGAATAAATTCACCACCACAAACCACTTGGATTAAGTTGGTACATTTGCCAATAAGGTGTTTGTGTTACACACCATGGGAAATCTTAGAATAACAATTTTATTTATCATGCTGAGATCTCATACAAATTTCCAATTTTGTCTAAGCAGTTTTGAAACAGGCAGGTTAGGAATGTTTCAAGGATTGGTACAAGGAATGACAAGCTTCAGTTTAATCAAATCTATTGTAGGAGTGAGTCCTTGCATCACTTTAGGTATTAAAGGGTACTGAGGTAATGTAGGAAGTGGTTTTTAAAGATCAATTTGCGTTTCAATAGGTTCAACACTTTTGATTTTTCTCATATTTGTGGAGGAAGAGATCCCCATAGAGTGTCAGGGATTTTGGAGATATCTATAATATTTATATTTTTATGATCTTTCATAATCTCCCCCAGACAATCAACTGGGACCTGGAGAACACATCATATTACAGTGTCTGATGAATCTGGGGTTTCTAAGGTTATTTCTCCTGAGGAAAATTTAATTTAACTTTCTACTTTGGAAAGCAAGTCTCTACTTAAGAATTTACATGGTGCAGTATCACATCAGAAAAAGGCATAAATTTCAGAGACGGCGCCAAGAGTAACAGTTATGGGTTGTGATAAAGGAACGCTTTGAACTTGATTGGAAATTCCCAACATCATGATATTTTTATTACTCTGAGGAATGTTTTTATATATCAAGGTAGGATTTAATTTTGAAAGAGTTGCCCCAATATCTAACAAGACAGTACAAATTTCCCCATTTATTTCAAGTTTAGTTTCTCCTTATTGACGTAAAGAAATTATTGGAAGTAGCTAACTGGGCAAACTGTCAGAGCCCTATCAATATTGACAGTTACCATGAGACTCCGATTCAGCTTGAAAGTTTCCTTCTTATGGGGCAACCAGGACGTTTAATCGTCCTGCAATTTAAAAGGGGGAAATGTTTTTCCAATGCCTTTTTGTCTACAGTAGCTACAGACATCTCAATCAACAGGAGCAAAATTTAAAGTGAGAGGGGATCTTTTCAAGTTGAGTCGAGGCCCCTGTAGTTGTTGCAATTGTAGGGCCGTGAGTTTACTTTCTTGATAACCTTTTTTCCTGCTGTATTTTTCCTTTGAAGTGTTTATCATATGTCGATGCTCTGGGAGAGAAGAGCTTTCCTATTTTAACTGACGTTTCTTTGGTAAATTACTGAGTTCTGGGCAAAGAACGTTAATAAAATGAGCAGATGGGGCAAAACCAGTCCCAAGATCTCTGAGGCCAGAGTGCTATCGTCTGAATACGTCTTCTAAGTGAATTTGGAATCTGCCACAGGTCGATCCCTTTCTGTTTATGAGACTGTGTTATGGCACAGTCTATTCTCATTAATAATAATAAGAGCTTTGGAACTGCTTCAAGATTACTTGTCCTAATTTTACGGCTCTTTTTCTTCCATCTCTGGAGGCATAGTTATCAGCACCCTCAAAATATTTGGTAGAATTTCTCCAGGCCACTATTTGAAGCCATTTTGAGCATCCCTTGGATTTGCTAGTATATGGATAAATTTTATATGAATAAGAGAATACCAGATTATAAGCATCAAAAAGAATTTCAAATTCTTCTATAAATTTAGTTTGGTCCTTCTTGGGGTCTGGAAGATCCTTTGTATAATGGCTTGAAGCTCAGCTCAAAGCCAGAGTTTAAATTCTGCTGAGGCTGGGACCTCACCTGGACGTCTTATGCTAGAAGGCATCTGATGTTGAGGAAGTCTGGGAGGAAAGGGCAAGGGTTGGAAGATTAATAGATTCAGTATAATCAGGCAATGGGGGGTAGAAAGGAATAGAGGGTTAGACAAGGAGTCACTCTCTCAGTTTAGTCAAATAAGTCTGAATTTAGCTTTTAATTTCTCATTTGCTGTGAAGGAATCCTATAGAGAAGCTATCTTAGTCTTTTAGAATCCTCTGTATACTAATCAAAACATGTGTTCTGTTGCTTTTGAAAGGGCATCTTTAAAATAGACTATTTTTATGTTTTTATCTAAGTTAAAGTTTCCACAGAGTGGCTATTGCAATTCTGAATTATCCTTACTGAAGTTCACCCATTTTTCTAGAAAGGTGCAACAGCCTGGTCCATAGTTTTTAAACAGGTAACCAGCAAGAGTTTTAGATGGAGAGTTTCCAGATGCTCTGGACTGGGAGAAACTCATCCTGTCTTTTTGTTACCACACCAAATAAGCTATGGGAAGTTTAGCCAGAGGAGCTACTCTTCTGGGATCCAGAGAAACACGTATCCTCCCCCTTTGGACAGAAAAGAGTGGCTTACCTAAGCTCAGCCATGCAAACCAAAAGTAACTATTTTATGTACAAGCCATGGAGAGCTCAGACACCAACAGAGCAGAGCTCAGGTCCAAAGGGACTCACCAAATGAACTCTGCAGTCTGCAAGGAAACAGCACAGTGGGCTCTCTGGGTGCTCTCTGGGCACCTGCTTAGTTACTAGTCTTGGAGTCATCAGGGGATCTCCTTCAGGTCCCACTTTTGACACCAGAGACTGTAAAAAATCAAATCAAATTAGCAAAGAAAAATGTAAGGTTTATTGTAGCATAAAAGAGTAAGTACAAATTGTGATCCAGAAGACTTCAAAACTGAAAGCAGTTAGAAGCTCAGCAAAGATGGGACACAGCTGTTTAACTTTTATAGTGATTGATTATTAAAACTCGGATTTCCATATAGCAGAGAATTGGTTAATAGTATTCGTTTTTCTCAACTTTGAAAGGTGACTTGAGTTTTATTTCTGATTGTCAGAATCATTTACAAGAATTAGCCAAAGCTTCACAAATCAAGCAAGGTTAATTTTGCTTATGTGCATTAACTGGTCTTGTCTGCTTGGGCAATTCTCAGGCCTGGTCTCCATTTTATTTTCTTTTAACATTTGTAACATTGTGGATGGGTGACACTTGCAGGTATGCACCTGCATGAAATGATATGCATGGGGGCTTTGCTTTATTTTTGCTTATTTATTTAGTTTGAATAAAGGAAATGGCTTTGGGATGGACATCTTAAAGAAAAAAAGAAAGAGGATTACAGAGAAGACAATAGGCCAGAGACATGAAGCAATGAAACAACATATCAGTGGGACCCTGAAAGCAGAGGGCCTTCTGGACATTCTATGGAGGAGGATGGAGCAGAACCAGAAAATTCCACAGGAGACTCAGTGTCCAGGGTCCTGAAATAGCACCTGGTCTGTGCCTAAGTCTGTGCAGTGTTAGGAAACAGGACTCTTTCTAGCTTTGTCAGGGAACCAGGGTATCTCTGTCTGCTCAAGACTCAGGAACTTTGGGTTCTCCTGAGATAGCCCTTTGGCATGGAAACCCCAAGCTACCTGGCTGAACCAGTCAGCAAGTCTGCACCAGGCTCACTCACTGTGTTTGTGAGTAGAACACAGAGGAGAGAGCTCAGAGCAGGAGGGAGGAGCAGGGAAGAGGAGCCCTGTCTGGCTGAATAAACACGGGAAAGGTCCTCTTTGGATGCTAAGAAATATTTCAAGGGGAATATTCAGCATGTTAGGGTTTATATCTTAAAGCCAAGAAAAGTAGGGCTTCACAGTTTCAGTGACCTTGTTTGTACCTATGGAATAAAGGCTCTGGGAGTTTAGACTCTTGTGTGTGAAGCAAAATATTAAGGTCTTTTTTTTTTTGTACTGGCAGCTACTTATTTTGATGTTCATGCCAATGAATTCACATATATGGACCCTTGTGAGCTAGCAGAGGGGCCACAAAAATGTGCCCCATGAGATTGGTAGGACTCCATTCTGCAAGTCACTCACCCCAGCCCCAACCCTGTATTGAGGGAGTTGTGAGAAAACGCTAAAGAAAACAAAATGGGAAATTCAGCAATGTTTGGAATTTTAAAAAGAAAGAAAGAAAAATGCTCAATGTTTAGATTGTAATGTGAATAGATAATATCCAAAAAAGAATTTCCCAAATCTTACATTGTTTTTCCTTCTGTGTTAAAGACAAAAACTTCAAGCTGCAAAGACAGAAGAAACAACTGAGATCAAGTGTGAATGAAGTGCCAGCAGGAGAACACACGCTTGCCTTCGGTGAGTGTGAATCATCGGTGTTGAATGAACTGCGTGTCATATTGCTGAAAGAATTGCAGTAGGACGTGTAGAACCTCTGCTCGATGCTGACGAAAACTGAGGGGGGAGAGAGGTGCGAGGGCACAGGATGTGATGTGTTCTAATTATACTTGAAAGGGAAAGTTAGACCCCAAAATCTATGCTGTTTGGGTACAGGATAGTTAAGAAATGGTTTGTGGAACTTCAAGAGAATATGATGATGGGTGCAGAAAAGAATGGATTCACTAAGGACAACTCATGGTTAAAAAAGAAATCACACCCTAACACACACACACGCACACGCGCACACGCACACGTACACACACACAGCGGGGCTTCCCGCCATAGAGATTTCAGTTGGCCCATGAACGCTCTAAGACAATGTACAATGTTCTTTGTACATGCATTTTCTGGGTAAATTTCCATTGCTTTCACTGAAATTCAGAAAGGAATACAAGACCCTAGGAAAGTTAAGAACCTCTGTCATAAAGGAATGGCTGGTGGGAAGTATGTTTCCTATATCATGCACCAGGTATTGTGCAAGGTTCTTTACAGAGTTGCTGAGAGAATTAGGTGAGCTGTATGTGTGCATGCGTTTGGGTAGAAGAATTATTATTACCTCTATTACAAAAGATAGATAAACTAAAGATCAGGTAAAGTCATTTGCTGAAGAGTGCACGTTTAGTTAAGTAGCACGCATTTGATTTCAACTCAACTCCAAAGCCCAGGTTCTCTCAAGATAGTATTAAGTTCAAATACATTATAGCTATAGGGCAAAGTTCCTAACAATATAAATGTGAATAAAATGCACAGACATGTATTTGATCTAGTAGTGCTGTTTAGAAAGTAGAAAATATTGATTCAATAAGTCAATATCAATTTAAATGAAACTCATTTGTGACATGTTTCTACACTTTGTACCTGGTCTGATTCTACCTCAGTGCTTTTAAAATAGTTTATAAAAGTGGTTTTAAGCAGAATTTTACCATCAGAGCCCTTTTATCAAGCGTGTTTTTTATATAGCACCCTTACATATGAAAAGGATGTGGCACAGCCCACATTGAGCTGGGCACTGGTGCTGGAGTCCCTGGCATTTCCCTGGTGGTGGGCGTCAGGCATCTCTATCTAGATACCCCTTCTCTGGCATGGGCACGGTCTTAAGAACACTGCTTTAGGCTAAATATAACTTTGTCTTACTCACAAATTGGTGAGCAGCCTTCTAAGAAGTATGTGTTTCACAACATATACAAAGTCAAAAAGAACCCAATTGTTTGCCGTGGTTGCCAGCTTTCAAAACAGACCCCACTGGTCCTTGTTTCCTCTTATTCACACCACTGTGCCATCTTCTCCCACGGGGCTGGGCCGTGAGACCGACAGAGTGTGGTGGAGGTGACTTCCAAGGCTTGGTCAGAAAAGGCCTTACATTTTGTTTTTCTCTCTTACACTCTTCTCCGGGGGAAGTTATCTGCCCTGTCATGAAGACGTTCAGACGCCACAGTGGAGAACTGACGCCTGCCCGCTGCAGACTGCACCAACCCACCAGGTATGCAAGACAGCCAACTTAGGACCATCTTCTGGTCCCGATCAAGCTCAGATCACTTGGCTCCAGCTGGTATTTTTTGACTACAACGTTCTGAAAAACCCTAAGCCATAACTGACTACCTGAGCCACTTTCAAATTCCTGAGCCACAGAAATTACAATAGTAAGTGTTCCTTGTTGTCGTAAGCCACTAAACTTTGGGATAATTTGTCACACAGCAATGAATAACTGGGGGAACTGATCCAAAGGTGAGAGGTCATAGTGATAGGTCTTCACGCATGGATTTAGGAGAAAATCTAACTGCATAAGTATTAATATAATACGGGGAAGACGCAAGCATATGAAAAAGATCTTGGAGATACAGCTGATTACAAGCTCAGCATGACTCAATATTATGACGAATTACCATACATATAAGTATATTTTAATCTTGGCCAACCAATTCACTAGCTAGAATGATAGAATTTGAGATTTGTTTCCAACTGCCACATTTTGCCAGAAGCTTTACATACTTTTGGGAGCTTTAGAGAGGGTAAAATACCATAGTTCAAAGGTCTGTAAACCTTACCACATCAGGTATGGTGGAAGCATCTGGAGACATTTAATGTACTAAAGAAATATATGGAAATGAGGAAAGAAATATTAGCGGTCTTCATCTCTTTAAAGGTTTCAGATTCACAGCGAAATTGATTGAAAAGTACGGAAAATTCCTATGTCCTCTCTGCCTCCCCACCATCAACAGCCCACCAGAGTGGCAGACTTGTTACAGCTAACGAAACTACACGTCATCATCACCGAAGTCCACAGTTTACATAAGAGCTCACTCTTGGTGTTGCACATCCTATGGTTTTGACAAATGTATAATGATGTGTATTTACCATTGTATTAATAGTATCACACAGAGTAGTTTCCCTCCCCCATAGTGATTTTTTTAGTAATAATAAAGTTTTTGCACGTAAGCTCACAACAATTCAATTGCACAAAAATAGAATCAGAAGCTTTAGTTTATGTGACTAAGACCAAGCAGATGTGACTAATTTTAAGCTTAATATAACCCATCCATGTTACATGGATGTTAAAAACAGCATTCTAATCTCAGGCAGACTTTTAGATTTTTAACAACATTTTGTTTTGTAATAATTTTAAATTTATAGAAAAGTTGCAAAGATAATACAAATTTCATCTATACCCTTCACTCAGATTCTCCTATTGTTAATAATGTCTCCCATTATCAGAGAACAATTGTCAAAACTAGGAAATCAACACTGATAATATCAAGTAAACTACGAATCTTATTCAGATTTTACCAGTTTTTCTGCTAGTGTTTTTATTTGAATCCAGGACCTTACATTGCAATTAGTTGGCTCCAGAATCTTCTCCAATCAGTTCCTCATTCTTTCCTCATCTTTCTTTCATATCTCTGATACTCTTAAAGAATAATCATGAAGTATTTCTAAACCATCCTTCAATTTGTATTTGTCTGATATCTTTTTCATGATTATATTGAGGTTATGGATTTTAGGGGGAACTGTCGCAAAAATGATGTGCCGTCACTGTGATGTACTTAACTTGTGCATCACGTTAGGGGCCCAGGATACTGATATGTCTTGTTACTAAATAAGTAACCACAGTGATCACCTAACTAAGGTGCTGTCTTCAAGGTTACTCCACTGTAAAGATATAATTTTCCCCTTTGTAATTGATAAATATTTTCGGGGAGATACTTTGAGGCTATGCAATATCCTTTTTCAACTTAAACATTGCCTACTAATTTTAGCACTCATGAGAGGATCTTGCCTGCAGCAACTGTTATTCTAGTGTTCTCGTGGTGATATTCTATTTCCCACATTCCTTCCTTGTTCATTGTAATTCTTTTACAAGGAACAGATTTTCTTTCTTCTCCATTCATTTATTTATTCAATCACTTATTTTTGTCAGTATGGACTCGTGTTTATTTTATACTTTGCATTATAATTAAACACTACTGGTATTTATTTTCTGTCTCAGACTGCTCCTGTTTTGGTCATTGGGAGTTCTTTCAAACCGGTTCCTGTCTTTTTGACAAGCTCCTACCCGCCCACCCCCACCTTTTATTTCACTTTCTTACTTTCTGACTTTATAAGATATTCCAGGTGCATCTTGTAATTTTTAGGTAGGTATTTTAATGTTCATGTCTCATTGGATATTGGGATTCAAATTCTCAATTCCACATTTTAGGAGGAAGATTGCATTCATTTGAGATAGTCAGATGGTGGCAAATAAAATGTATAAAGGGTATAAAATGCCCCACATTCTAGTATTTTTGGTATTTTCATTCAGATGTTTCATTTCAAAATGGAGGTTTATAACTATCTATATGGAGAGGGGGCGAAAGGAAATTATCATTAGGTCACCCACCCCCAGGTCACGTTCCTGATACAATTTCACGACTGAAACAGCAGTGATGAAGGAGTTAACAAAGCCTCAAAGAAGAACACAGGAAGAACACCTGGAGAGGGATACAGCCACACCTTTGTGCACTGGTGAGATTATACTCAGACATGAGCAGAGAGTGGAGTAAAGAGCTTTGATGGGGTAGAGCAAAGGGTAAGAACCTTGCAGAATGCAAAGTCACTGCACATCTCCCAACAGCAGT
>CAUYRT010028674.1:0-96085 GCA_963574885.1 Lepilemur ruficaudatus
ACCAAAATACACAGTAAGACACAGCCTGTGTCCTTACTGGCTGCGGCTGGGCCCCTGGCGAGAGACTGCATGCGACTCAAGGCCCTGGGGCCATCTGGGTCTGGGCATTCTTGATCCCTGTGGTTCTGGTTGACCAAGAAATGCCTCAGGGAGAGGATTCCCGCAGGAGGGCAGACCTAGTGGTTTGCCACACCACAGCTTTCCTCTCTCCAATGGGCCCCAGGATTTCTACTCCCCACCCTCTCTGTGCCCCGATATGAAAGGACTGGGGTTTGCAGTGCCTTAGGATGGCCACTCTGCCCTCAGCGGACTTTACAGCTTCTCAATTTCTAGTCTTTAACTTCCCTTTGCCTGGCAGATTCCCTCCCACCCCCTAAAAAAGCCTTTGTGAAGATTTGTCCATCCTTTCATTAAGCGTTTCTTGTCAGGTCTGCATCAGTCACTGCCAGGTGCAGGGTACAGAGATGCAGGGCACTGCTCCTGGCCTCAGGGAGTGCACAGGTACTGGGGAGGGATGCACATGCCCAAATACAACACAGTGATGAAAGGCCGAGCTCCCCTGGGTTTGGAAAACTTTGCTTTTCTGTTTCTTCTTTTGCCCAATTATAATGCTCAAGTAAGAGGCCTAGAAGGGACCTTAACACATCATTGAGCATATTCTCTCACCTCTGGATTGGCAATGCACTCAAACAACCGGCCATGGGGGCCCCTTGCCTCTGTGCAGAGGCCTCTTCAGAGAAGCCCGTCCTCTGACCATGACTTTAGTCGTTTAACCACCTTCATTGCTAGCTTTCGTGTGGCCTGTGCTGCCATTTCCACTCGCTTTGTCTCACGTTGTCCTTGACAATATGGAGTGTGATGATTTATCAGCTCCATCCATAAACTTGAGGACTTAGTCAATCAGCCCTGGGCCTTCTCTTCTGCTGGCACTGATCTCAGTTCCTGGAGTCGCTGCATTAGCACCCGTGCCCGCCGCCTTAATCCTGACCATATGCGCATACTGTCCTCAGTGCCAGGTGGCAGGATGGCCCGTGAGGAAGAGCAGGTTCTTGGCCATCAAGGGCTATGATGGCCTAAAGGTCCTATGGTGAGCGGACCCCGGTGTCCTTCTCCCTGCTGGCTCCCAGCCTCCCTGACTCTCTACGGTGGGGAGAAAAGCTTCATTTGTCTTCCTTCTGGAGCCCTGGGGTGGGGCCTGAGTTGCTATTAGGTGGCCAAGAAGAACCAGCCTGAATGGAAGCCCCACACTTTTATTCTCTGGATCTGTGGGATTTATTTTTTCATCAGTTCTAGCGAAGCAATGAAAAAAGGTGTCAGGCCATGGGGATAATTTATATGAGTAAACACGTAAGGAGCAGGGCGAGCGAGAGCATGAGAATTAAGGCCATTTATCCAGGCTTTGATGCTCTGTTTGCCCTCTGGTCCAGCCTTCCCCACAGTCGTTAGCACGCCACTTTTAACCCTCTCCTGGCTCCGCTCCACATTGGGCCTGCCGGATCTCCCTGCAGCCGCCTGCTCTTCCCAGCCCGCCGCCTGCCTCGCCTCCCCTCCCGTGGCCCTCATTAAAGGCTGGGCAGAAGGTAGCAGGATGTGGCGGAGGCCTCCAGCTGAGGCCTGCTCCTGATTCTGAAGGGCAGGCACATCGGTTTGCATCCTCCCTCCTCACCCTCCCAGCTCCGGCGCCAGAGCTTCCTCCTCCTGCCTGTCCTGTCCAGCGTGTCCTGTGTGGCCAGCCTGGGCTGCCTTTCTATTCTCCCTCTTTTCCTCTCCCCTTTTCTTTTCTCTGTCCTCTGAAGATGCGCTCTGCACAGCCAAGTGGCGCCGGGCTAGCATGCTTTACACTTGAGAGATGAAGTAATAACAGGTGGCAAGAGCGGAGCTGCCGCAGCCCAGGATCCCGGTTGCCATGGAAACATGTCAGACCTGTAGAGGGACACAGGAACTGTCAGCCATGGAGGGTGGCGGGGGAACAAGTGAGAGGGGCGAGGAGAGGCATATCTCTTCCCGGAGGGCTCTGCTCACTGCCCCGGAATTCCGCAAGGGCTGCTTGCCCCAACTGAGTAGGCCCGGAAATAGGGCTGCCTGCCGGGCTGGGGCTGGGGCTGGGCGGTGGGTAGCGAGTGTGGCTGCGTGTTTGTGCACACCAGGCCCTGGTGTCTGCTCAGGATGTGAAACCATGCTTTTGTGCGTGTGCCAAGGAGGAGCCTAAACTTCTGGCCTGCTTCCTATTTCCCCAGGACACTTGGGATGCAGCTCTGGTCTCAGCAGAACCCAGATGAGGGGCTGTTGCTGGTGGCCAAATTGTCCCCGCCACTCATTCTTTTCTGAGCGGCAGGCACATGGCAGCAGAGAACAGACTGAAAGGGGGAAAGACAATCCTGTCTGGGTGGTGGCTTTATGGAAGATTTGGGGCCTTGTTTGCTATAGACACAAGGCCTGATTTAGCTCAACAAGCCTGTGGTGTGCACGAATACCTTTCTAGAATGTCTGCTCTCCCATCCCTGAGCATGGTGGCGGGACTATTGGAAGCTTGGCTTTTTCTTTTTCTTTTTCTTGCTTTGATTTATTTGAATGCGCTCCCGTACCTCCTGTTATTTTTTTCTACATTTCTTCATGAACTTTGTTCCTGATTTCCATTTTTTTTTCCTTTGAGCTTTTTAAGACTTATCTCCCCCAGGTAAATTTTTAAATTCTTAAGGCTCACTTTATTTTCTCAGCAGCTTACTTTTATCTCTCATATGATCTCAGCCCATGTGCATTAATCAACAGAAAACCAAATTCATCATCATGGTCTCTGACATAGAGATACCACTTGGGCCTTTGCCCTCCCTGTCATCTTATTCTATAAAGCGGGACTCAATTTCCCATAAGCAGAAGCAAAATTTCTATTTAAGTCCCACTCGCAAGGTCTGTTCAAGCTTCCTATTTATAGTAAAATCCTTTTTATAATGATCTCATATACGGTACCAGGAAATTGCTCATGGCTGGGTCAGGCCGTAGGCCAATCTAGCCATGGTGTGAGCTTTACTTAAAAAAAAATTCCTCCATGAGCCTCTGGAATTCTCCAGAGAAGTGTTTTCACAGAGTATGTGACAATAAACAGGATCACCCGGGATGGATTACTTTGGTAGGGAACTTAAATTCAAGTTCAAAGGGAATTTCTTCTTTTATCAGGCCAATCTCAATAATTTTTATTGCTTTGAGCTTCGTAAATAACATATAGGATGAATCAGGTTGACTCTAAAGAGATTTATGAAATATTTTATATGCAAGGTCTGGCCAGAAAGTGTTTGCCTCTGGACTTCCCAGGAGGTGGAGAAGTGTGATTAGAGACAGAATCTCTGAGAACACTGACAAACCAGGGGGGAATCTTGCCTCCAAAGAGAGGTAACTGGGGCCTGGAGCCAGCACTTTAATCCTTTCAGATTTCTTTTACCTCATCTATCGAATAATCTCTACTTCACAAAGTTTTTGTAAAAATCATGAAATAACATATGTAAAGCATCCAGCATAAGATCCACCCTGTGTAGTACAATAAATCTCTGCTGCTTTTTCTTCTCAACAAGCAGTTGAACAAAAGGGAGGCTGAGTCGATAGGCACAACCTGATATCCTCTTCTCAAAAGACGGTGAATCATAGTCTTAGATTTTCTTGTGTATTGGTACAGAATAATATCTCACCTCCCATAGGAGGGGTACAGCGCTCTTCCTCTAGCCATGCGGGTCCTTGGCTACCCACTCCTGCCTACTTGAGGAGCTGGCTGTGAGACCAGGTCAGATGACCAGCCAATCCCTTTGGACATGGACCAGCCCTCCTCTGAGGAGTAAGGAAATGAACCAGGGGTGGTGAGTGACATTCAGAGTGACAGATACCTCTGTCACAGGGAAGCAAGCATCGTTCTCCTAGGAGGAGGTCCCAGGGGCAACACTGTGCCACCTACTGACATCTCTGCCATTCCTTTCTAAGTCATTCTTTCCACAAATTGTTTGCAGCCCTTTTTGATGTGCAGGGCAGGTAGGAGTTCCAACAGTGAGTGAGACATGGTCCCCAACCTGAAGGAGTAGACAATCATCTAATAAGGGCATATGAGGCAGGTGTACACACGTATAAACAAATTAAGGGTCATAACAGTAATGCCAACAGAGTGTCCTCTGCAAGGCATGACTGGTCATTTCTGGTTAGAAATTGGGAGAGCTCCATGGGAGAACTTTCATTCTGAATCTAATCCCTAAATACCAAAAAATGTAAGAGAACCAGATGTATAAGCGATTAGTCCATCCCATACCATTTTACCATAAGGGAAAGATGTTTTGAGCTCCCTGTTGTAAGAAGAGAGTAGGAACTGAAGCAAACATGATTTCTCTGAAAATAAAACATAGCTGTGCGCTATCACTTTCTATACCGGGACATCGCCAGACTGAAAATATACCTCCTCACCCCTGCTGGCCTGGCATGTCACAACTGCATACTCCAGGACCTGCAGGTGGGATTTTAGAACCTCCTTCACCCCCTTGGACAGGCACATTGTATGGCCAACAGCCAACACAAATATATATGGGGACCCTGTTCTGACTCAGTCTCCTCACAAACTCCTCTTCTTCAGACGAATGAAATGCTGTTCCTGTGGTCTTTTTACATAGCTCAGTTCCTCCGTCACTCTGCTGGGCTCTACTAGATCATTTCTGAATTTTTTTATTTTTTTATTTTTTTATATTGGAGTTCTTGGTTCAACAAGGTGTTCTACCAATGGTCTCTTGGTGGGGAATACTGTAAAGAATTATTTGGAAGTTCTTATACTCTGTATTTTCCTTCTTCATCCTCGTACATCACAAGGGATACAGTGTGTTGGAGAAAATAAAATTCTTTGGTTGCTTAAAGATTTTGTGAATGGGGAGGAAGTCAGACATTATAGGAAGCCCTTAAGATATAGGAGGGAGACAGATGAGGAGACTGAACCCCTTGAGAGTTTTGGTGGAATGACACACACGGGATTCCTTGATCGCCTTCCATGCAGGAAGCTACCTAAGTTTGGCTGGCATCTCCACATTTTGTGTCTAGTTCATGTCAATCATGAAACTTAGCTTTGGTTCAGCCTCAGCCTTACATTTAACACACCCTATTCTTCTTTCTGTTCATCATTGTGTAGATTTCTAGCCATCTCTTGATGAGGAAACCCTGAGCTTACTTGCTTCATGGACAAGCTTGGATTTTCCTAGGAGAGTTCTAAAAATGACAAAGATGGCAATTGAAGGAGAAGGGAGAAAGGGACACTGGTACTTCAGGATTTGGGCAATGAAAATTTTACAGGCCGAGTAAAATTTTTGTGGATGTACTGGTTTTTGGAGGTTATTTGCAAAATCATTCTGGTTGCCACGCAGATGTTTTTGGAATCCAGTGACTGATAAAGAAAATTCCACACCCAACAGAACCCAGAGTGTGGCCAGCTCCCTTCTCTCTCCCAAACTGCCAACACTTCTCTTGCAGAGAATTGTCTGCCTCCCTGAAGATGGAAATCAATGACTTAGAAACTGATTAAACAATCCAAATAGCAACTGATAAATGGATTAACCCTCTCTAATGTAATTCTGCTAGCTTTTGTCTTCCGCCTTCCCCAGGTAAGTTTTCTATTCCTGGAGGCAAAACAGGCATGGAGGAAGTGAGGACCAGAGGGAATCATATTAAAGTGGGTGAATCCGTTTATCACTTACTGTCTGGCTGGCATTTCTGCTCACATATCTGCTTCCTTTTACAGATTTGTACCCTACGGGACCCTGATTAATGTTAGCTAGTGAATAATGAAAGATAGCAACAGACATTGGGCATGGTGAGGAGGAAGATACCCCTGTGGTTAAGGCTGATCCCATAAATGGAGAGACTTTCTTTCTAGTAGCAAACAGGGAGTGTGAATGTGACAAAGAAGTGTCCACAATAGGGAGAGAGAAGCAGAAGAAAATGGAGGCATTTCTCTCCCTGTAAAGAACCTGTTCAAGGCTTTTCAACCAGCTGCTTGAAATTGAATGATTTCGGTGCTTGAGGATGTACACTGTACTCACAGGGCTTTGTTTTTAAGGTCATGTCCCAAGATCTTTCTTTGCCTTTGTTTAAGGATTTTTAGGAGGGGTGTGTTGTGAAGTTGATGTGTTCAGTTACTTGTGAAGGTCTTAAGCCTAGAGATATACTGACTAACCCATCTCTGGCATGAGGCTGAGCTAAGTACCTGGCAGACCTGTGTCCAGTCTGCAGATTAACTTTTCCTGAGCATTTCCCATGATCAGCAAGTCTGGACTTCAGGGAGATGAGGCTGAATGAAAACAGACACCTGTGTACCTGCCAAGATGCTCATCAAAGTTCCCAAGACATCTTTGGTGTCCTTTCTGGAAATGACCACCCACTGGTGCTTCTTTGTTTTCCTTTTCAAGGACAGGAAGAATATCTCCTAAACAAGAACATCTTTCCCAAGGGCTAGGTCCAGGCAGTGACCATTTTCTCTCCCTCCAGTCACACCATGGCTTATGGTTGCCATCTGATGTTTGGGGCCTCAGTCCTGAGGGCTGCTTGGTCAGGGCTGAGAGTAGTGTTCACTTGATCAGTAGGCTGTCTGGATTGTTCAGTCATCCAGAGGAGCAAGGTGATTTCTGTGAAAACATAGAACTGGGAAGTACTATAAAAATTAAACTCTGGATGACTTGCAAGACATGAGTACCATTGAACTGAAAAGGATCCAAAAGAGAACCTAGCCCAATTTAACAACTTGGTTGTAACAAAAGCTCAGATTCCAGACTTCTTATTCTTTCTGAAGCAGACTCATTTCAGCCTGAAATTTGAATTCTTTTTTAATGTTCCCACAGCTCAGAAAGGACCGGATGGAACAGTCATTCCGAATAACTACTGTGATTTCTGCTTGGGGGGCTCTAACATGAACAAGAAGAGTGGGCGGCCTGAAGAACTGGTGTCCTGTGCAGACTGTGGACGCTCTGGTGAGTGTGGCCCCTTGCTGCATTGGGTGCCCATAGACCAGGAACTGGTCCGCCTGCATCCCTCTGCCATCTAGTGGTGGTGGGCTCGGAGAATGGAGTGGAGAATGATGGTGGCAGTCATTTCTAGTGGAGAGGGGTTTTCAGGTCACTTTGATATTTTTCTTATTTGGGTCTTAAGGGCCAAAAGTTACGCCCTAGGATCCAGGAAAAAGGGCAAAGGGAAGTTTTTGACTTGTGTCTGGCCTTTCCAGGAGGTGGATTTTTCTCTGTGTGTGTTGTTGTGTACCACAGCAAGGTAGAGTGGAAACTCCTGGCACACAGGCAATGTGCTTTCTTGTATTGGATGATGCACATGTATAAAAGACGTCTTTGTTCTGTGCAAGTGTCTGGGGCAAATCTGAAGAGTGTGGAAACATGAATTTTGGGAGAGCAACCACAACTCCGTGGGAGTTGGAGAACCCTGGGCTTCCTGGGTAGCGGCATGAACACCACCCCCATTGGCCACTCATGCCATTGTCTCACGTGAAACAGGCAAAAGAGACCCTGGGAGATCAAGGAGGCAAAAGGGCAGACATTCCTAGAGCTAATCTGGAGTTGATTTGGTGTAATTTTTTTCATTTTTAACCTATCCAAAAACTAAAGTAACAGAAAGAGACTTTTGGTCTTGTTCCTTCATTCCTAAAATGAGTTTAGGTCTTCAAGTTTTGTTAAGTGGTCTTTTTGTTTTTCAATTCTAACCGAGCCATTATTTTTGGCCGGTCATGGTTGGTTGGTACTACCTACTTTGCGTAGTGTATTATGTCACAACTAGACCCAAGTGCAAGGCGGAGAGGAGAGAGGATTTTGGCCTCATTTTCCATCTCATCAACTACTGACTAGTAGGTGAAACACTGTTTGATTGGGTGGTTCGTTCCAGCAGTGAGGAGTCATTTCTCCTTTCTGCTTTTCTAACCCATGTCTTTTTCACTCCCAATCCTAAGAGGACTGAAATGACCACATCTTGGTTTACTGTAACAGCTCAGCTCTTCCCTTGCTTTGTCTGCAAACCTTGGCTTTAGTCCTTTTCTATTTTGATGTTAGGGTTGTTTAGGGCTTAAGACTGACTTGAGTGGCAAATCAGTAATTTGAAAAGGACTGTGGTTTCCATTGCACACAACCCTCAACACTTAACTCTCGAGGCCCCTGACAGGGTGGTCATTTGTGCAATTCCATCAATTCATTTACTGTCCAAACACGACACCTAACGCTGAACTTTTTACTATACTGGTGCTAGCTTAGAAGACAGGGCCCTTATGATAGTGGACTCTGGTTTTTAGATACTTAAAAAGAAAATAAAACAAATGCAATTCAATTCAGTGTTTTTTAAAAGCAAGCAATCAGACAAAATCTTTACTGCCAGAAGCAAGGTCACTTGGTGGAGTGATACTCTAAGCAAAGCGTTATGGACTGCTGTAGGCTCGGATGGGTTAGAGAGGGCAGCTTCAGAAATCTCATTGGAAACTGCTGTAATTTCCCCCTTTCTTTGCCACAAAAGATAGGGTACTTGAATCTAATCTATGGGGCATCAGAAGTGGGAAGTTGATTTTCTACACAAAGCCTCTCTTTCTACAACCTTCACTCAGCTTTTCCCCCAGGTTTTGTCTGCTATGTGACACAGGAGGCCATTTTAATACAGCCTAGGTATTCTCATTGCATTTTCTGAGGATTAATTTTGGTGGATCATTTAGTCCAGGTCTGACTCTGATGTTCCTGAAATAGTTGGTACCTTGGGAATAAACAGGTGGCATCAGCCTATGGGATGTGCTTGTTGAGGCAGGTGGGCAAATACTTCACTGGGGCTTCCCTAGGATCCTTCCAGAGAAGAAAGTGGAGCTTGGAAGAGCCGTCTTTCCCTTCCCATTGGCCTCCTTACTTCTGTTTCCGGGGAGAAAGTGAATTCTTGACATGGGTACCTTCAGTGGTGCCTTATTACTTTCTGTGGATGCAGTCCTGGGGCCCATTTAGAATGTGAAAAAGCTTAAATCTGAGTTTTACAGACTTCAGGAGGCTCTGTTTTATTAGGCTTTTTATTTTATCTCCTATTTCTCACCTTCTTACTGCTCTGAGTTAGATTTGACAACTCTGAACTTTTTGGAGTAACCAAGACTTGGGCATGTTTAGTGGCTGGAATGCGTGTGTGTGTGTGTGTGTGTGTGTGTGTGTGTGTGCGCGCGTGTGCGTGTGCATGTGTGTGTGTATGTGGGGACAGATCACAGAGATTTCCTCCAGTGGTTAAAGAAAACAAGGAACTCTTTTATTACCCACCACTTACCAGGCTTTCCAACCTCTTTTCGCTTTCAGTGCAAATGAACCACATGGTGTGAGGGCAGAATTGAAAGGGTTCCGTAAGAATGGGATTAAAAGCGGGCAAAAATAAAAATGAAATGGACGGAGGCTTAACCACCTTGAAGGGGTTGTCTGACAGTAATACCTTTGTAAAGCTGACTGTCAAAGTGAAGGGCAAACATTGTTCAAAGAAACACCAACCGAAAACACCAAAGAAATACAACCAGGCTTTAAAACCTCCAAAGAAAATCATTGTCTGGGGCCGGGTTGGGTGAGCTGCATGCTTACGTGTGCATGCGGAAGAGGAGGAAGATCATGGTTGGATCTTTCGCTGTCGGAAGCTGTGCACATATGTATTATAGTGGAGATGGTGCTTTTTGGGGGAGGGGGGAAGCCTCTTCCCTGGAAATGTTTGCTTTGTCCCAAATCCCTGTCACCAGGTGATGTACCTGCTTACTCCCTTTTGGTGTGACAATGGTTTTAGTATCTTGCTATTAAGAATAATAAGGTAATGAGAATATTAATAATGCTGTCTGTTGCTTAACCCATGTGCTGATATATTCATCATACATGTCAGCTCATTTGGGAGGAGAAGGCAGGAAGGAGAAGGAGGCAGCGGCCGCAGCACGCACCACGGAGGACTTATTCGGTTCCACGTCAGAAAGTGACACCTCAACTTTCCACGGCTTTGATGAGGACGATTTGGAGGAGCCTCGCTCCTGTCGAGGACGCCGCAGTGGCCGGGGTTCACCCACAGCAGATAAAAAGGGCAGTTGCTAAACCCACGGAACAGACTCTCTGGGCAACTAGCCACCCCCCTCTGACTTTGGTCATTGTGCTGGTTCTGATGTACTTCTTTTAATGAAAGACAACTTTAGGTTCTCCCTTTGTCCTTGCTTTTTTTCCCACACCTCCCACGTGTCCCTTCCCCTCCTGCCATCCCTCTATTTTGGGTATGAACATCAGAAGCACAAGCTACTGAAACAGAACAAAACAAAAGAGCAGAATGAGAGTTCTTCAGAGAGACGGCATTGTGATGTGCTATTTATTTTCCATAGAACTAGCAAGTTAGGTGGATTATCTCTTTTTTGAGGGGAGGGGGTCTTTTTGACATGAGCAGAGTTGATTTCCTCAATTTTCGTATTTATTGGCCAAACGAAGAGAAGAGGAACTTTGGGTTTGGAAACAAAGAACCAATAACATTTAAAAATTATTATTTATATATTCTAGCTATTATTAGAATCAGAGTTTTTTTTTTGAGAGAGAGAGAGAGAGAGAGAAAGGAAATCAAAGAAATTGTAGTAATATCCTGTTTAGAGGCGAGCCACTGGGGGGAGAGTTTCCTCACTGGGAGATGATTGCACTTTCCGTGCCCCACGGAGTTTGAGGCTCCCCACGGCAGACCCCCCTCCCCACTTCTCCTCCCTGACCTTTCCGTCTTCCTCTCTGCTTGCAAGAAAATGTCAGCGGCTCCAGAGAAGTCGGGGCGCCCCTGTCTGGCCTCCCTCCAGCACCAGGGCCCGGGCCAGCCTCCGCTTTGGCTCCTCCTCCGTCAGCCGAGCTGCTGTTTTGTTGTTGCTGGTTTTTCCACACTTTTCTCCTGGCGAAGAACAACTTCCAAATGCAGGAATGGAACATGAGCAGAAAGTCATGGGCTCAGCAGTGACAACGCAACCCGAGGCCACGCTCATGGAAGAAAGAAGGAGACCTCACAGTATCTTCCCCAGCCCCTCGCCCCTGTTTAAAAACATATAAATACTTGTTGGATGATCAAGTCTCCTGTATTTCTTCTATTTTTTATAGTGCCGGCCAGGCACTTTGTTTTATGTTTCCAATAGCATCTCCTGAAATAAACCAAAGCAACACTGCTGAAGGCCCCTGGGGCGACGGAGAAGAACACCCACCTCACTGACAGTCCCAAGAACCACCGGCTGTGAGGTCCTAGTCAGAAGGTATGTCTTGGCTGACCTGTCTTACAATGTGGGCAAAATCATCATAATTTTTGTTTTTTTAGTTTTCTTTTTCTTTCTTTTTGCTTCGTCCCCACCCCACCCCACCAGCTTGTTTTTTTTCTTTTCTTTTCTCTTTTTTCCCTGGGTTTGGACCCGCTTCTTAGTGTGGGAGCGGCTACTGGAGTGCCTTCCGCCTGCTCTGCGCCCGTGTGTGCATGCGGACCCATGCGGGCCTGCGTAGGTGCGGGAACTGAGGCTTGCTTGGACTATGGGAGGGCTCTGTGTGGAGAATGGTGGGCTTCTGGCTTCAACTATAAGAGAACATGGCTGGGGAAGTGCTTGGCTAAACCTGGAAGTAGAGTCCAGGGAACAGAAGTTGGGTGTTGGCTGCTGGCTTTGTGTAGGAATAAGCAGGTGTGGCCACAGGGCACTGCATGTCTAGGTGGTATTCCTTGCTCTGGGTACCAATGTCACAGCCAAGGGGATGAGTTCAAATTAAAGAAGATCCCAGATTAGGCACAACACTCCACCAGGCTGTTTCGAAGATTCTGGACTCCCACTGAGAGTGGCCAGGGTCTCCAGGCTCCAAGAGAGCACAGGTCCAGAGACACAAGCAGTGCCATTTGACTTGGGTTAGGAGATCCAAGTGGCTGCTCAATTTATAGCCTGCTTATAAGTGTCTGGGAAGATCTGCTTTGACAATCCAGCTTTTGTAGATCATCATGAATTAGACTGCTCATTAAAATAACAAACAAACCCAACAAAAGCAAGGACAAGCAAAGATACCTGCAAATGGACCCTTTGTGCTTTCCTGGTAGCTGGAGACAGAAAGGGATTCCACTTTTCTCATGCTTCAGATGTGCTTGCCTGGGTGTTTATTCTCAGTTTTGAGAATGAAAGTAAGAACCCCACCCACTTTTGGGATGTTCTGCCTAATCTGTGTGTGGCCTGTTCCTAGGAAATATGGCTTAAACCTCCAATGTTGTAATATTTCTGCATGCTCACGTGTGTGAATAAGCCAATACAGTCGGTTCCAGTAGGTTTCTGCTAAAGGGATACAACCTACTCTTGTCGTTTTCTGCCTCTTTGCTGTGTTCGTTTGACTCAGATACTGGATTCATAGAATTATAGCTTGCTTTCATTGATGAAATATGAGCTTCTGTGTTAATAAAAATTTGTTCAACCAATCTACACTATCATTTGAAATCTGTCTAGTTGCTCACAGTCCCGGAATTCTCAATGACAGCTTGCCTTTAAACTTAAGTATTTTTTTTAATCCATGTAATTAAAACAAATTATAAAAGACCACCTAATTTCAGTGTCTAGCTTGGTGTCCTAATGGGGAACCAACAGTTTAGAACTGTCTAACAAGGCACACTCCTAAGAGAATGTTTATCTGAGGATGGGTATTTCTTTTCTATTTTATTTTTAGTGGTATAGCTTTGATCTTCAATTTCTCTTTTTGGGGGTAGTAGATATCCTCACTTTTCTCAGTTAGTGTAGCCAAAATGAGCATTGTGATGTTTCTTAGCATTTCCCGAGCATCTTGTCTCACCTTGCTTGTAGTATCTTTGAACAAACTCAGAATTTATATCCTTTTAAAAAAAAAAGAACTGGAAGGGACTTTTAAGATGATCAAGTTTAAATCTTTCACTTTTCAGTTGAGAAAGTTGACCCAGAGAGGTTGAGTTAAATTGAGGGAGTGGAATGGACATTGCTTTGGAGGTAAATGTCTTAGAGCAAAGGAAGGAAACTCTGGAAGGGAAGATATAGGAGGATTCCAACCACTTCGATGGGCAGTGTTATATCTTTATCCCCTTTCTCTAGATAACAATGGTCGACATTTATGTGTGAGGCATTCTTCTGAGTGTTTCTTGTAATGTTTCACTTAATCCTCGTGATCACTTCCATTAGAGAGGAGCTTGTATCAACCCCTAGTTTGCAGATGAAGAAACTGACTGAGACTTAGTAATAAGGTTCAGAAATGTACAGCCAGTAGAGAGCCAGGTTTTGATACCTGGTCTGATTCTAGAACCTATACTCTTTATTTACCATTGTTTGTACTGCCTCTTGCATAGTCTTTAGGTAAGGAATATGTGTGTGTGTGTGTGTGTGTGTGTGTGCATATATGCATACTTTACTTTTTCTCAGTTTCATCTGAAGAAAAGGATATTTGTAATGAATATAGCTGTAAAAGGTAACCTTATTAAAAGCAGTTTGAACAACTGAAGAGTAAGCAATTAGATCCTGTAAAAGAGAATTCCCGTTAAGATTCCGTGCAGACTATTGGAGATAACTCATCTTCTAAACCGTCATTTCTAGACAGTCCCTTCCAATGTCTAAAGAGATTTTCTTTTTTGTGACCTCAGGTATTGTAGGAGCTGTGTGAGTCACCAATGTACCTATCTTTCTGTTATTCTTTTGTTAAATAAGGATCACTACTCAAATTTTAAAATACAAATGGAAGAAATTAGAGTCATCAAGATGAAAATGATCTGACCAGTTTCCTTTGTCCTCAGCTCAGTAAAGTACCACCCAGAATGCTTCAGAAATGTCATAGCCCAAAGCAAGAGGAACCAAAGATACAGAACTTTTAAAATTTGTTACCAAATTTGTTCAAATCCCCTGGGGAGGAACTGTAGATATAAAGGTGACTATTGTCAATCTGATGCTTTTTCCTGCCTGGAACGGTCTACTCCTTTATTTCTGTTGCTGAAACTATTTAGAGATCAGATGCTATAATCGCTGTAACACTGGGAATTAGAAATATGCATTTAATTTTTTAAAGGTACTTTAAAGTCAGTAATCCAATTCGCTACTGGTATTTTAGAGAGAAGGATTTAATAAAAAAAATACGACGTTCACATCAATAGTATCCCTTTAAGTCTTCCTGCTTACCTTGCATCTCTCTATGCACCTAATGGGCTGAAGCCAGATACTGCCTTTATATAGCACTTGAGGGAACACAAGATCATTACTCGGGAAAAGAACCTAAAGGCTGTTTGGAGGTTCTCACTTTACGGTGGAATAAAATTAATTAATTTTATCCCAGTATGCCTCCTGTTACATTTGATGAATATGGTCTTGAACATGTACTTAAAGTTTGAGCAGACTAGTGTATTAGGTATTTCTCCATAGCCGATTTTGTTTAGCCTTTGAAAGTGAAGTTACTTGTGTTGTGTGTTTTCTGAGTGAGGCATTTTTCGATCTGATGAGTAGAGTCCTAAAATAGAGATGAAAAGTTCTGGGTTCTGGACTCAACTGCCTGTGTGAGTTTGTTGACACTGAGCTCTGCCTCAGTTTCTCTGTCCCTGGGATATGGACATTTCTTTCCCCATCATAATATGTACCCAACATTATCTCATGGTGATTCTTACTGTGTAAGGTAGGATAGATGTTACTTATTCCCATTTGACTGATGAGGAGCCTGAGTTTTGATTGGGTTTGGCGACTGGTCTGAAGTCCCAGTGTCAGTAAACGTTGTCTGAGTCTTCTAATAATCTTTCTTTCGTTTACACTGACTTCGCCAAAGATCACAGTTTGAAAAGTTCTTGAGTAAAATCGGTAAAGGGCATTGAGGTCTTTTATTCAAGACCTCACTGGATTAAGAGGAGGTATTTGATGCTGTAAAACAAAAACAAAAACAAAACAACAAAAAACCAAAACAGACTATTACACATTAGGCTGGGATGTAGCAATGTCTAAGTCCTCATAAACTCTGTAAAAGAACTAAGATTGAGCTTCCTCAATGGTCAGTGTTTTGGTGGTGACGGTGGGGGTGGTGAGGTGGCAGAGAGTGAACATTTTGGGCTGTGTTTCAGTCACATGTCCAAGTGCTTCTAACACTAAAACATTGATTTGTATAATAAAAGTGATTTCTGACCATCTACTCAAAATGACAATATAGGAAAAGCCATTCTGCTTGATTGATTTATAAAATAACTGAGAATGAAGGAGGATCCCTGCCAGAACTGAATTATTAGCTAAAAAACATTGGCAATGAGATTTTCAAAGTATCTCCCCACTGGCCCTCAACCAATGACTAAGACTTTAAAATTTTTTTAAATTTTGAAATCATTTTTCACTTAGGAAAAACTTATAAAAATAATAACAAGAATTCTCATACACCCTTCACCTAGATTCTCCAGATAACCACAGTATGATTATCGTGATCAGGAAATTAACATGGATACAATACTACGATCTACAGACCGTACTCAAATTCTGCCAATTGTGTCACTAAAGGTCTTTCTCTGGTCCAGGATCCAATGCAGGCTCACATGTTGCATTTAGTCGCCATGTCCTCTTAGAGTCCTTTAATCTGTAATAGTTAGTTCCACAGTCATTGTTTTTCATGGCCTCGATACTTTTGAAGAATATTGGCTAGTCATTTCATAGAAAGCCATTCACTTTAGGTTTATATGCTGTTTCCTGATGATTAAAATGAGGTTGTACATTTTTGGTAAGAATACTATAGAAATGATGTTTTATTCTTCACAGTGCATTATATCAGGAGGTACATTATAGATTTGTCCCATTACTGTGACTGAGACATTTGACCTTTCAGCCTAGTTTGTTTATAGATCTTAGACTATAATATTTTCATTCAGATATACCTTTGTTCATTTGGTAACTGTGGACTGAGTAACAGCGTATGACGCTTAGTATTGTGAAGGCTAGGATAAAATTAAACATGGGGCCAATGGATTTATTGGCCAGTGGATTTATTTGTGGGCCAGTAGGTCAGACTAGATATTCAGAAATAGTTAAAAATGTGTAGGCATTGTCATGGGGTAGTATGTGATTATTTTTGCTGTGGATCATAGTAGGCAAGGAGATTTCCTTGGAGGAAGTCATCCAGATCAGCAAAGAAGTCTAGATTGATTACTGCTATTTAATTTGTAGGCAAGAATGTCTCTTGTCAGAGAGAATGGAGGAGTTGAACAAAAAACAAAGCTGGGAATCACGATAGGATCTACGTAAAATGGCAAAAATCACAATTTGAAAACATATTTAGGTATTATTCTGTAGCATTTGGTTCCTGCTAGTCCTGTTATGCTTATCACACCACATTATGATTGTTTGTAGTTCTTTGCCTCAAACAGATGGTGTGCTTCTTAAGGGCAAAGTTGATATCACTCATCTCCCTTGGACAATGCCTGACACCAGTGTGCCATGATTATTTGGTGATGTAAACCGAGAACTGAGCTAATTAATGAAAGTCTTATTAAATCTCCTTCTACACTTAGTGGATGCTCAATAAGTATTGTTGAAAGAAGGTTGGAGAAGTCATCTCTGGACACAACAGCCATTGGTCAAGTTGGGGGTCAGCTGAGAGCCAGGTGACAGTGAGTGGGTGGTGAGGGGTGAAGGAGAGAAAGTGAGTTCGGGGTGGCGGCAAGTTGGCCATATGAGGAGGGATGGAAAGCAAAGCTTCCTGGGGAGGGGGGATGGAGAGCAGAAGCCTGAGAACACAGCAGGACGTTTTCCACAGCCTACAGTTGGCCCAGCCTGAAGAAACAAAAGAGAAAATGGATGTTAAGAGTGCAAAGTTGGGAGCTAACCAGTGATTTTCTAGGTAGCTCAACTGCGGCAAAAGAAGAAAAGAGAGTGTATGTGTGTGTGTGTGTGTGTGTGTGTGTGTGTGTGTTGGGGGCAAGGGTGGAAATTTGAGGAAACTAGAAGGGCATGAGGTATGGTGATGAGACAGACTTACTGAAGGGTGGCAGGTGATATATGACCAGTGGAGTCGGGGCATCGGGAGAGGGACAGAAAGACTCCTGGCAGGGGTGGACTCATGACTGGATGCCCACAGGAGAATAATCATGGGTGCTCTGTGGGAGGTCAGAGGACCAGCCACATAGGTTTTGTCACTAGAGTAGAGGGACCAAGGCAGGTGGCAACAGGAAGGAGCAGAGGAGCATGAGGGAAGAGGGGGAAGCTGGGGACGGTGCACCAGAAAAGCCATCAGAGAGGAGAGATGGGGAGAGATGGGATTGGGGAGGAGCAGGAGCAGGTGTGTTGGGAGACTCGGTGGTGGAGGAAAGTGGACAGATGGAGTCTTGGCTGTGGAAGTGCATCCAATCCAGGCCCGGAGGCCTGGCGCATGCATGATGGCTTGGGAGCCTGAAGGAGAGCCGGGCAGTGGAGGGGAGGGAGTTTCAACGTGGAAGAGGCTGAGCTGCTCATTTGATTTTGAGCTTTATCTCCTGCTGGCTTTGCCCTTTTCCATTTAGGTCCCTCCTGCTCTTCCTTCCCTTCCTCCCTCCTCATTCCTCAGCTAAGTGTGATCTGGGCACTGGTGGGCACCCATCTCTGCCCTCAGGAACCACTTATGGTGTAAAACGTGATGGTACTTGGTTTTATTAGTTGCTCCTTTGTACTGACCACTCCATTCCAAAGGCCAGAATAACTTAGCAGGTTTAGTTTAGCTAGAAGCAAAATCTATGCCTGGTTGGTGGTACCCATCCAGGCTAAAGGGTCCACCTGGGTTGAACTACCACCAGGTTCCAAGGCTGTCACCTGGGATCACTGGGCTAGTGAAAGACTGGAACGGATCCTATGGCTTGGGGCAGGTCTGGAGGTGAGGGTGTGTGCTTGTGAAGAAGTGTCCTTTTGGCCTTAGGCCAACTGGACATCAGTTGGAGATTTCAGTGGCTGAACTAGTCCTATACCATTTCTACTTAGGTGACAGATTACATCATAATGGTCCTTTCTGGGATGTTTTAGTCATGAAAGATTCAGTTTGTTTGGTTTCTAAGTGGAGGAGAAGAAAAACCTTTTTGCTAACACCCAGTTTTGCCTGCTGTGCCACCTAGGAATTGAAAATCCAGCTGTGTTCTCTCTGTCTCTTGCCCAGTAGCAACTGACCTGCCCTACTCACGGCTGATTTCCTGCTGCTGACGTTCAAGGCACCGGAGACACCAGCCTGGTTTTCATTGCACATAGCCGTAGCCTCATTAGATTGGCCATTAGTTAGTGGTTTTCTTTCTTTCCTTTTTTTTTCTTTTCAATTCATTTCACTTCTGCCACCCCCTTAATTTTAATCTTTCTTTTTTAGGTAGTTGTTCCGTGCTGTTGTTTTTTGTTTTATCTTTCATTGCCTTTCCCTCTGCAGTCAACTCTATGACCTGGGGACTCCGGCATCCTTCAAGCAAGCCATTTCCGAAGAAGGTGAAAAGAAGCCACGATGATTGGCTCCTCCTCCTCCTCTTCCTCTTCCCTTGCCCGGCCCCCTCCTGTGAGTGTGTTTCAGCCGACACCGGAGTGGAAAATCCTCCAGCACAACTCAGCTCAGCTCAGAGAAGTCTCGGGAATGGCCTAAGTTTGTGCAATAAGAAGATTCTTTTTTTTTTCCTTTTTAAAATTCTTCGTTACATTTTCTTTGCGTGTCTGTGAGAAAGTACCCAGGTCAGACTGGAATTGCTCTGCAACAGAAATAACTGGACACGAACAAACTGACAAAAAAAAAGAGAGTTAACTATTTTATTTATTTCAATATTTAAAAGAAAAGAGTGCTGACATTGCACAGTATTTTTGTTTAAAGTACCTTCTACTTCAAACGCTAAGAGCAATTTTGTGAAGACATGAAATCAAAAGAGTACTTAATGTAAAATAAAGACTGCATATTAACTCTAAGGAAAAATACCCCACATTTTTAATAAGAAAATAAAGATCAACTCCGCTCTCTCAGGCTTTTGAAAAAGCCATTCATGTATGTGCTTTAGGTATTTTTATTTCTGCGAGTTGGACGTGGTAAGTGAGGAGTGATCAGTTTTTCTTTTTCCTTCTTCAAAAGTCTATTGAAAGTGTTGGTGTTGTTAAATGATTGTGTGTTGACTTGGTTGAACTAAAGTAGCCACAGATCAGCAATTTCCCCCATCCCCAGTGCCTCTCACCCCAGGCAAGCCCCTTTTATCTGACTGTGGAGAAGCAGCCTGGTCATCATGTCTGATGCACCGGGTCAGAAGGGGATTCCTTCTAGTGATGGAAGACATCTCAAGTGCAACAGATTTGGGCACAGACAGCTTTGTCTAAAATAATGTAGAGGGAAAAAAAAAAACAGCAAAAAGGAAGCCTCAGCTGAGATGGTATTAGTTCAGTCATCTATCAACTCCTAGAGGAGATCGGCAAAAGGAACCTTCTGCTGAGCTAGCTTTAGGGGCTTAAGGTTCTGCCGCTGTCCCCAAGGCTAGGAGGGCCAACAACCCAAATGATGAAAATCTCAAATTCAGTTGCAGTGGGGGGTGGGCAAGGAGGAAGGCGAGTGTTCCAGCGTGTCCCTTTACGACCATGCTGGTGGAAGTGGGCGTTATGGCTGATGGAATGTAATTCACTGTGTCGGGAGCCCAGCGAAGGAGTGGGGCTGCTTGGCTGGGCTGCTGGGTTCTACCCCCAGGCTCACTGGGCTGGACTTTTACACGTCCATGCTCTTGGGTTTCCCATCCTTATAAGCAGAGTCATAATAATACATGTACAGTCTAAGGCTGGATAGTCTTGTCAGCAAAGGTCCTGGAGTCACAGCGTCACTGAAATGGTTCCAAACCTGAGACTCATTTGCCTCTGCAAGGGGGAGGTGGGTGGGCAGAGATTTCCTGCCTGTCCTTTCAGGTTTCCCTTTCAGGGCCAGTCCTGGGGAAGGGGTATCAACAAGAGTGTCTGTATCATTTTTGTAGCCCTTTTGGTAGAAAACGTCCCTTGTCAAAATGCTAATAATTATACTAATAATTTGTTCTCCAACCAACTCCCACAAGTTATGACATGTGTAGAATTGTGATAAAGCTTTGCATAATATAGGGTTTGTATCAAGTTTGTGTTAAGTCTCTGTTAAATAAAAGTCTGTTCCCAATGCTCCTATAGCATCTCTGTAAAATGTGCTTGACCAGCGAACCTCCTCCTACTTGAGTTCCACTTTCACTCTGTGGTGTGGAAGGGACTCCTGAAAGGATCCTGCCCATTTGCATGCCCAAGAGTTGTTGAACCCTGTTGTTTTATTCACTGGCTTGGCTGACAGGCGGTGGCCTGGAAGGTGAACGATGCCCAGGGCTGGTGCTAGTGCCAGCATCCGCTCTCTGAGCCCGGGGTTCTGTCACTTCCCAGCACCGTCATCATCCTCTAGGTGGCCAAAATATATCATTATGTGTACAGACTTAATAGACCTGTGCAGTGTTGCTGTCACACCCGTTCCAAGAATAGAAGTTTTGCACAGAAATGCAAGAATAAGTGTATGCGTGGGAAAAGATAAGAGGATAATGTTTTCATTGCCTGAACGGGGCTGTAGGTGTAGCCTCCCAAGCTGCACCCCTGTGATGGGCTTTCCCTTGTGAGTGGAGATGCACACTCGTATCTGATGGGTCCTTTAGAGGTCACGTAGAGCCAGGTCAGCATGTCAGGCCAGGCCTTGCTCTCTGAACATTGCTGTCTCCCCCAGCCCCACACTGGGGCCAGGTAGAGATGAGCATGACCTTGTAATGCTGCTGCTAGTGTGCTCTGTCTCCTTTTAGACTGAACGTCACATTACGACTCTCACTATGGACTTTATAAGTTTCCCTAGCAATAAAAAGAAAGTTTTCCCCCCTGATATATTACCCTTCTTAGGATTTTTTCTTTTTCTTGTGATAAAATATATATAACATAAAATTTACCATTTTAACTATTTTTAAGTATCCAGTTTTGAGGCAGTAAGTACATTTACATTGTTGTCCAACCATCACCACCGTCCATATCTAGAACTTTTTCATCTTTTCCAACTGAAACTCTGTATCCATTAAACACTGATTCCTCATTCTTACCTCCCCCTCCCCAGCCTCTGGTGACCACTGTTCTACTTTCTGTCCCTGTGAATTTGACTACTTTAAGTACCTCACAAAAGTGGAATCATACAGTTATTTGTCCTTTTGTCATTAATTTCATTTAACATGCTATCTTCAAGGTTCATTCATGTAGATGTGTCAAAGTGTTCTTTTTAAGGCTGATATTTCATTATATGTATAATCCACAATTTGTTTTGTTTGTTTATCCATTTATCTGTCAATCAATACTTAGAGTAAAAAGAAAGTTTTACATATTACACACCACCCACTTCCTACAATGACTCAAAATTTGAGACATTAGACCCAATTCAGAAGTCACGTAGGGGATTAAATATCTTCTGTAGGGGGAAGTGATTGCACCCAAAATCTTCCCCTTTAATTTGTACTCTAGAAAAGGGTACCTTGAGTCTCACAGGCAAAGGCTTTCTAGACTTTCTACCTAAAGTGTGACTTTCCTCATGCCTAAGGCTTTCTTTGTAGATATTGTCTTTGGACTGCTTATAACGATTAGCGGTCTGGTATGGAGCTGTAATGTAAGCAACTAAGCATAGAAGAGACCCAAGATGATCAAATGTCTATAATGATAGGCCACGAGGGCAGGAGCTGCCTTTTTCAAGTGTCTGATGGTGAGTCGTTGGCCAAGGATACATAAGCTGTATGTCTACAGATGGTCACTGGCCAAGAGGGAGGGGAAAAGTGTACACATGAGCTGGAGAATGAGAAAAATCACTTTCCTCATCCACTTGGAAACATGTTAGTTGCTTTAAAAGGTTAGCTCTGGGGTTGAAATTCAGATGCCTACAGAGCAGGTATCTTTGGTGAGCAAAGCAGGCCAGGTGTGAGAAAAATAACAGTGCCAGGGACATGGGGAACAGCCCGTGATGCTCAGCCTCAGGCCACAGGCAACAGAGAGCACCTGTGCCTCACTGTTGCTGGGGCAGCTGGGGCACTGGGGCAGCTGCTACTCAGCTCAAGGGGCGCTGCCTACAGGAATGTGGGATGTGGGTCCAGGGTTTTCAGGTCTTCTGATTTTTCAAGAGAGGCCCCAAATTCAAAAATTTTGGTGAGATCTCCCCATTTTTAAATGTTGGTATTAAATTAAAAATGAACATTGAAGATCAACTTTGTGTAGATTCAAATTAAACATGACCATGTGCCGTACACACTTGGATGGCTTTGGGGCAGCCCCAAGGGCTGCCAGTCTGGGTGAGGTTGAAGTTGAGGTTGGAATGCCTTGACCCAAATCCTTCATAACAGCAGATCCTCATCTTACCCTACGGATGCATCCAGTGGTGTCCTGCCTTAGAATTGTCCTGTGGTGGGAATGGGCCCCTGGGTTGGTCTCTGGATGGAGCATGTGTTGGGGGTGATTCGGGATGTGGTTCCAGTAGAAAACATCCCCCCGTCCAGTCCCTTTCCCTTTGCATGTACGTGGAAGATGTTCCCATTAAAACTCTGGTTAGAGTTGTATAGTTTGGAGATACTTTTTAAATTTCACTTTATTCTTATTGATGACCAATGTTTGTTACATCACATTCCTTTTACCCTTCTTTTCTTTTCTAAGAACCCCAAGTCACTCCATGTGACTGGAACTGAATTTGAGTTTTATCATGTCCCCAAACCAGCAAACTCAGAATTCCTTTGATAAATATAAATACATATATATATCCCTCCAGAATTTTTGTCATTTAAATTTACCTTTTAAGTATTTTCTATCTTATATGCATCTTATTTTAGAGGGTACTTTGCAAAAGAGTTAGACTAGCCCTTAATTATGCAAACACTGCTTACTTGGGTCAGGCTTGTTTTCTGGTTTTGTTTTCTTTTGTTGAGATGGGGACAAGGTTATTCTGAATAAACAATTTGTTTTCCTTACGATTTGTAATAGGGCAAACTTTCCCTGTAAAGGCCCAGATAGCAAATAGTTTAGGTTTTGCAGGCCAGATGTCTGTCATAGCTACTCGACTCTGGGGTTGTATCATGAAAACAGCTGTAGACAATATGCACATGAATGGGCGTGGCTGTGTCCCAATAAAATTTTATTTACAAAAATAGGCAGTTGGCCATCTTCGGTCCATGGGGCATAGTTTGCTGATCCCTGATTTAGAGATAGTATAATATTCTCTATTCAACTGGAGGTGGTGGTGGTAATATTTAAGGAGTTTTCTAAGCGTCAGGACTAAGGAAAGAGAAGAATTTCACATCACCAGGTGAAGGGCTAGTGGTGCGTTTTATGATCAGTAATGTAAGCTGTTTTGAGGCCAAATGCAAAAACATTTCAGAGCAAAAAAAATCCCACCATATCCCACCATAAGATTTTAGAAAGTTCTCTGCTAGGTTTTCTAGTTTTGGTGCTGAGTCCAAACTACAACAGTGTAATGTTTACCCAAAGTATCTATGAATAATGCAGCCATATATAACAGTGACTCTGGGGACATGATGACTAATATTATTCATCTCTAGCAACTTAATGAAAAAAGGCAATTGAGTCCTATGGGATAAGTGAACCTAGGTGGCAGAGTTTCACCTATATGTGACAGATGATGAGGGACATTTAGTGGAGCCCGATGTGGGAGGTCTGGAGTTGTGGCAGGTAAAGAAATGGTCTCTTTCTGGTGAGCACTGATTGTTTAATGGCTGTAGCTCTGTGAAATAACTATGGGATGTTGCTGAGATGTGTTTTTTCCCAAGAATCAGAATCTTATGGTCATATTCAGAATCATAATACTTTCCCAACTTCCTACTTCACCTCCCAAAACAACCAATAAGAAAAAATTTCTTCCTTGGATAGTAGAGAAGATTCCCAATCCAGTCCTACTACTGAATTGAAACCTTCCTACTAATTGAACATGGGATGACCCTAAAGGGTGGTCTGTGAGCTAGTCATGGTATGTGGCAGCAGCCAAGCCAAATTGAAGAGATTCTCTCTAGTGGATTTGAGAGGATCAGTGACTTTCAGACCTCAGAGTACCATTTAGTGTGTTTATTGGTAAGTTCCTGAGCTGATTCCCAGTTTCCTAAAAAGGAGCAGTGTTTGGGATCCGTATGTTAAATGTCTGCTCCATTTTCTTCAAGCTCCACCCTGTGATCACAAATGAGGTCACCCAGAAGTCAGTTTTCAGGCATAGACTAGGAGGAGAAAGAATCTTCAGACTGAAAGTTAGAAAATGCTATGTTTTGTATTTTACATAAATGTGGTATGAGCAGCACACATCTCTTGGTTACCTGATGTTTCTTTACTCCAGAATAGGAAATACTTTGTTGAGAGGTGATGACCATGATTATAAATGGTTTAGCATCAAACTGATTTATATAACTTGGCATGACATAATTATAGCTGAGATAGATCTGGAAGTCCTAGTGGAACACTAGCTAAAGTTTGTGTTGCTTATTTTTAAGAAAGCATTATACCAAGCTGTGTTAAACTGGGAATAATGTTCAAGGGCTGGAAAGAGATTCTCCAGCTCTATTTAATATTTGACACCCCTGTGTTCAAATTAGCTGAAAAAGACTGTAGAAAATCCAAAAAGTGCAGAAAAGATTATTAACAATGTGTTTAATGGGATAAACAATAAACCCTTTAAGGAAGGGTTTAGGGACTTGGAGTTGTTTAATTTAGGGATGAGAAATTAGGGGCCACTTAATAGCTTTTGTTATGTGTATCCTTGAGAAAAATACACTGACCAGTTTCTCTTGGGTCTCCAAAGAGGACAGAGAAAGCACCTTGGGACTTAAAACAGATAGACAAGCAGTTCTTTTGACACCAGGAATTTTAGACTATTGAGGCTGACGTGGAACTCACTGATAGCCAAACATTTTCCCATGTGGAGTTGGGAGCATGGGCTAGATGACCTTTTGGGGTCCCGTCTAGCTCTGTAATGCTTTGAATTGTAGCTCCATAACCTGATGGAGTTAGTGCCTAACTCACCATTAGTTTCACAGATACGTATTACGGTCACTCACTCACTGAAATTACATCTCTAGACTTGTTCCTATTCATCCTGAAGCACTGTCCCAAGCCTTTTGTTGACTTCCATTGTTTTGGTAGCGTTAGATACCAGCTGAAAAGTAGATGCAGTGACAAGACGTTGTCCTCCAGAGAAATGCCAAGTATGTGAAAAAGGAACAGTGAGAAGCAGCTGCAAAGGACAGTAAGCCCAAAAGGCCACCAGGCGAAAGTGGTCCTGCTGAAAACACCATCTGAGTTCTCACCTCACTGGACACCACCGCATCCGACATCATCCTTGGTGCATGGAATTCACACTTGCTCATAGAACCTGGATAGTATCCTCAGTGTGATTTTGGTTGAATGACTTCACTAATATTCATGGTTGTCTACTCCTTTCTCTCCAACTTAGCGAGGGAGGAAAGATCTTATTAGAAGACAAAGTTAATTATATATAATTATGTTTACATATATGTAATGTGTATATATAAATGACAGAAATTCTGCTTGGGAAAAGAAGTGATCATACAGAATAATTTTGCTATGTGTTTGATTTAAAGAAGTAGCAAGGATTATACTACCTTTAGCATGTGAAGTGAACTTTCTGTGGACCATAGAGTTTGGGGGTGTAAGAAAGAATGAAGGATGAAGTGCTAGCGTGAACATTTATGCTGAAACTTCTGCTTGGCTGAGTTACGGGTACAGAGAGACTGGCAGTTTGTAATCCGAAAAACTTCTTTAGTTAAAATAGATTGTTTTACCCTCTGTAGACTTCAACCTTTTGTCCATAATTGAAAACCAGATCAATATGTGTTGACCACATGCTGTTACTTTGTATGATGATACTCCAGTTATTGGTTTGCTTTTTACTACTGATCAATATTCAAAAATGTATCGAATGTCTTCTATGTTGCAATAATGTGCAAAAAACATAAAAGAGAAGCAAAGAGGAACTGAGACAAACTTTTGGGGGGATACGTTCTATGTATTAGTTACTGAGTCTAGGCTTTTTATAGAGGTTAGCTTGTTAAAGCCATATGCAGCCCTTTGGGGTTAAGGTTATTATTCCTATTTTACAGAGCATATTATTCAAGACAAGACCACTTATAATGAAGTGCCAAGTTGGTGCAAAATGTGAGTGCCAGACAGGGCTAGCAAGGGAGTTAGCAGTGTAGGTTGGAATAGTGGGGGAGGACTTCATAGTGGAGTTGGGGTGGACAGAGAGATGGCAGTGAAATACCTGAGCAGAAGCTCCGAGGTGTGACTTTGGCACAGGAAGTTTGGAGCTAGAGCAGAGATGAGCCTGACTGGAGTGGAAGGAAGATCCTGGGCTGTGTGGGGCGTCGTGGGCACGTTACCAGCGTCTACACCGTGCAGGGGCTTGATCCACAATAAAGGAGTTAGCAGCAGTAGGAAGTAGGGGCCCGGCGTGAGCTCCTGAGCGGGATGGATGTGACGTTTAGGATGATTCTGTGGGGACAGCTGACCTGGGCACATCAAGAAGTTAGGGTTTGTCTACCCTTCCCTACCCGCTTGCCTCTGATCCTGTTGTGATTGTAAGGTGCTAGCCCTCGTGGGGAAAAGCAGTGATTGGCATTCGTGCTCGGTGTAGGTGAGGCAACAGAACCCCAGTTTCTCCCATCTCCTGTGTGATACTTGTCCAGCTGATGGAATGATCATCTTGCTGGTGCCAAATCTGGCGGTTCCGATTCCATGGGCATTTCCCACCCATTATTATCCTGAAACCAGAGAAACTGCTATTACACTACCTGCTGGTTTGCAGTGCATTTGGAAGGAGTATAGGATATCCAGAGAGGCTGGTTGGCCCCAGAGAGCTTTATATCTGAGAGTCCAATTTAAATTAGAGATCGGAATCTGATTGTTCTCCTAGTCAAGTTGGAAAAGGGCTTATTTGAAAAAGTACCCTTTAGACTAACAGGTCACTGAGTGTGATGTGAGGAAAAGAGAGAAACCAGGCTTAGATGCTGGCCATATGGTCTGATTGTCTAGATGGCTGGTTCGTGTCTTGGAGGAATCGAGAAGTCTCGGGCTGGCAGGCCCTGAGTCCTCACTTCCATTTCTGCTACCAACTCCCTTCTCTCCCCACTTCGCCTTGTTGATGGGGTCCTTGCTGGCCCCTGAGGCTGAAAGAGGTGCAGCTGTGTGTGCGCAGTGTGGACTGTGAGTCCAGAGAATACGGGCCATCTTCTCCACAGTGGCCAAGAGCGGCTGGCGCTTCCTGACATGCTAAATAATCACCGCTGCACTCAGTGTAATCTTCCTAGCAACCTTGTCAGAAGTTATTGTCCCACTTAGCCGATGAGTAGACGTGCACTTGAGGGGGTGAAGTGACGCGGCCAAAGCTATGCAGAAGTGGCAGGGCCAGACTAGACTGGCGTCTTCCTTCGGATGTTTGCATTAGTGCATTGGCCACTGCATGTTACTCCTTGTGATGATCAGTGACAACTGTCCTGGCTTACCCATGGCTGAAAGTGGCAGAGCACTGAACTAAAAAGGTTATTCCACAGCACGGAAGTGAAACCCACAATAGAAGAATATCCACCTTCCCCCTGAGGAAAGGGAAAACAACTGGGTATGGGCCTCCAGACTGACCCTTGCGCCTCACTCCACCATGTGTGCATTGCCTGGGCCATGTACAGCACTGTTTGCAAACTCCCTTTCCTTGTTTATGTAGATCACGTGTAGCCTGCGTTCTGGGGCCCAGTGTTAGCCGTGCAATGGGGTGATTTTTCTGTTTTATGCACCCACCAATGTTATTTACATACTGGTTTGACTGCCTCATACTGTGTGCTCCGCAGAAAGCACCCCAGGTTTGCCCCGTATTAGGTATATGCAGCCACCCTCAGAGTGGGCTTTGCCCTACAGAGGTTAAGAAGGTTGGCTCTAAAGGAAGTCGCTGCCTGCCGGGTGGCCAAGGGGAGAGATCTTGCCTCCCTGCACTTCCTGCAGTAATTCCAGAAAACACTCTGCAGCACCCTGCAACCCCCGTTTCTGGTCTGTCTGCCATGGTAATCACAGCTCGTTCTGGCTGCATGCTTATTCTGGGAAAGAGCGCTCCAGGGCTCCCAAAATATGAAGAGGGAGATTAAGGAAGGTTAGCCAAGCGAGTCAGCCTACCAGCCATGGGCCCACCCTCCTCTCTCTGACGCTGGGGAGCTTTGCTGGGAAGGAGCCTCTGCCTTGTCCCAGGGCTCACTGGGGAAGAGTCCGGGGCTTGGCCTCTAGGCCAGGGGGAGCCTGCTCTGTGTTCTAAGGGCAAGAAGGGGAGCCAGGCTCTCTGAGTGTCAACTGCATGTTACCGCAGGGTCTCTACCTCACTGTCTTCCTTTAAAAACCTGTGAGGCGGGGGCTGTCCCCATGCTGCAGCTGGGGAGCTGGGGTTGAGAAAGGTTAAGTGGCTTGCCCAAGATCAGGCAAATGCACACGTCTGCTTGACTTCAAAGACTATACTTTCTCTCCTTTTTCTGCTGTTGTCCAGGGAGGAGGAGGACCTCTCCTGCACCTCCCCTGTCCTCCTTAAACCAAAGGCTCTGGGCTTCTGTTCATTCTTGATTCCTCTTATCCAGCTCCCTCTGGGGGACATTTCTTTTCCTGTAGTAACAAGAGTCCCGCGGGCTGCTGGGAGACTCTGTCCCGGCTGCGAGTCCCGCTGTCTGTTGGCTGGTCGGGCAGGGTTAAGCCGGCATGCTAATGAGTCCAGCCCCAGCGAGGAGGGCTGGGGTCGTTGGAAAGAGCCAGCTTCCCTGGCCAGGCGCCCCCATGGTGGGCAACTCCACAGCCCCATTTTGGGGGGCTGTGAGCCCATCAGGGAGGGAGCAGAGAACCCGCTCTGGGTCCCAGGCAGGATACTCTTCCTTTCCTTGGATTTTTTGCCTCTTACTACCTCATTTTAAGGCCACAGGCATCATTTGCTTATACTCTTTCAAAAGAAATTCAGCCTCCATCTTTGTACATAATGAATCCAAACTGGTATTAGTCGGACGCTCTTGAAAGTTCCAGGATGCCATTTTGGTGGGAGCGTGACATAAAAAAGTTGCTTTATCCTTCCATCCTTCTGTCTTCCCGCCTCACCCCCGTTGCCCAAATGGAGGCGTGCTGTCTAGGTCCCCTTTTTGTAAAAGCTTTTAGAGCTGTCCCTTCTGGAAACTTCTCCCTCCCAGGATGCTGGGATAAAGAGACCTGGGTGCAGAGCAGACAGTACCCAGGAATATTTTGGCCCTGGGACTCTGATTTGCATTTATCCTTCCAGAAGAGAAGGTCAGGGAGGAGTTGGTCAGCTGGCCGGGCCCCAGGGCTCTTGCTTGCCGTGGTGTCTGAGCAGGAGAAGGGCAGCTGGAGGAGCAGGATGTCGAGATTGCAGACCACCCCCACCCTGGGCCACACCCCTCAGTGGCTGGGGCCACGCTGTGGACTTAGGAGGCCTGGTTAGCGTCCCAGCCCTGCTGCCACCTTGCCCTGTGACCTTGGGCAAATCACTTCACCTTTAAGGGGTTCAGTTTCCTCCTGTATATAAAGAAGGGGTTGGACTGGGTGGTCTCCAGGATTCCCTCTGATTCCAATAGTGTCTGAATTGGTCAAGTAAGGAAGCCGTGATAGTGTTATCCTCTTTGAGAAGCTGGTGTTCATTTTAACTTGGGATTTTTGGAAGTCTGATTTTTAAGCCACTGGAGCAACATCAGTGGTGGAAATTTCAGGCACTGTTATGGGGGTCTGTGGAGGGGAGACGGCATTTTATATCACCCCTCCAACCCCCAGTAATCATGTCTTAGAGGCAGATGTCTCCTTTGTCCTCTTGGTTTGCCCACACCTGTGAGTCCCTCTGCCCCGCCTGCCTCTCGCCCTGATTGAAGAGGCAGATGGAGAGCATGGTTGGGGTGAGACGGGCCATCTGTGCGGATTCAGGACACCTGTAGGGTGCGCGTGTGCAGAGAGCCCCTGGTCTCTCCCACCTCTGGCTTCACAGAGGCCAGGCCCCGTCATCCCGGGGGCTGGACCCATTCCAGACAAGGCTGTGTGGGCCACTAGTGCCGCCCCACCCTCCGCTATTGGGTGCAGAGAAGCAGGCGCTGGAGCTGGTCCGATAGAGGAGGACACGGAGGCATAGGAGAGTCATTGCCAAGATCTTGGAGCTCCCGGACTCGCAGCCGAGTGCTCTTCCTAGCAAGGCCTCCTCCTCCAGCTGGCCCCTTTATCTAGTCTGTGTTTCTTAACTCCTCTGCCTTTTCTAGTTCCTCACCTTTACCTCTGTGGAGGTGGGGTTTGGAGGTGGTCTTGACCTGGTTTTTCCCTAGGGTAGTTCTGGAAGTGCCTTTAATCCGGATCTGAGATTAGCTTTTAGGGCTGGGATGAGCGGTTCCCCTCATCCCCAGGCCACTCTCTGAGTCCTCAAGGGCACCTGGAGGGTGGAGGGGCAGGAGCACTGTGGAGGGGAAGCTGGGACACCAGCACAGGTGAGGGCATCTCGTCTGGGGAAGGGTCTTTCCCCACTACGGTGTCCTGTGGCCTAGTGAGTGGCGGGTACCCGTGTGCATGTTGGAATAAGATGCGGGTTTGCACCCTGCCTCTGCCAGGCCCTTCCTGGGTTGTCTTAAATAAGTGGCTTAATTGTTCTGAGCTTCAGCTTCTTCCTCTATAAAATGGGGACAGTAATACCCGAGTCACAGATTGTTTAAGGGTTAAATGAGGAGGTGTGTTCAAAGTGCCTAGCACATAGGGAGCACTTCATTAAATTGTAGCCATTAGTATTATTAGTACTGATACCCCTCTAGGGATGAGTCAGGGAATTCAGTTTCTGCATCTTTTTAAGAATTTAGGCAGAATTCCAGTTGTGTGTCCTGAATAAGCAAGGACCCAAATCTCTTTGCCCCGCTCTTATTCTCATCCTTTCACCCCTTCCTTCTGGCTCTTTCTTCTTTATCTCCCATCTTCTTTCTTTGTCTTCTCACTCTGTCGCTCCTCTCTGTTCCCAGTATTCTGGAAACTGCCCTGACCTCTTTTCTTTACTTATTCATGATCCAAAGTGCATCTTGGCAGTTCCTAAGGCTGGTGCCATCCAGCTAATTTTCTGCTTGCTGTGAGTTCTCCATCCTGCCTCCATGATGGTGCCACAGCCCCCCAGCCAAAGGCTCCCCTGCCCGCTGGCAGGGTCCCCACCACCCCTCAAGATGGGAATGTTTTCCCCAAATCCTTCTCCATCTTGGCTCTTTCTTGCTTTCTGTTCTTTGGGTTCCCAACCACCATGGCCAGTGGATATACCAGTCTGGAACTCAGGGAGAGTTTCCTCCTGGAGGTATCCATTTTAGAATTACAAGCGTATAGGCAATATTTAGGGGAAGTGAGTCTAACTAGATAAAAAGCAGAGTTGAGAGTAAGGGAGAAGGGGCGGCCAGGGAGGTAGGAGCAGAAGCAGGTGAGCGTGTGGAGGAGAGAGTGGAGAGAACTGGCCCTTTTGAGTTGTGCTAAAAGGAGGAGCAGGGGAACTGGGCGCTCAGTGGGGGGGATGCTGTGTCAGGACGGGTCTCGGAAAGATGGGCGCTGTCACAGCATATCTGTGTGCTGGCAGAATGGTCCGCTGGAGAGAGAGATGATGACGATGCAAGAGGGGAGGACAGCAGGAACAAAGTGCCCAGGGTGAGAGGTGGGGATCCCGGTGCAAGTGGGAGATGGGCGTTGAGTAGGAGCTGGGACCATTCATTCTGGAAACTGGAGGGGGGCCTGTGTAGGGGCCCAGGTGCAGGGTGCTGGGCAGATGTGGTGTGGAGAAGATGAGATAGTTTTCTTCTGATTGCTTATGTATTTTTCAACTAAATAAGGAGAGGGCGAGGCAGGGGTATGAGGCATGGGAGATTTTGGAGAATGCTTTGACTGGGGTAACATGGGGCACTGCCAAGATCTGGGACTGCTCAGTGAAGGGCTGTATTTTTCTCTGCTTGGTACAGGTGCAGAGTAGGTGGAGAGTTGGAAAAGTAAGAGAGAGGGATAGAGGGGTAAGAAGATACATGTGAGGATGGGCATGGAATCCAAGACGCATATGTGAGAAGCGGTGACTTGAGGGGGTGGTGTATGGTGAGAAGGGGTGGAGTCTGTGGATTGGAGCTCTTGATGAGATTAGAGAATTGACGATATCTGCCTCACCGCCCCCAGTAAGTTAGGACCACGCTTGCTAGTACTAGCTGTCCCCTTTTGATTTGGGCTCAGGTATATTTCTCTTAAAATAGTTGAATAGACACTAAAATAGAAAATGGTGAGAAGCAATGCTTGTTCTGGGGCCGTGTAATCCATTCATCATTTAGTGAGTGCAATTGGATTAGGCTGCAAAGATATTCAAAGGTTCATGACGACACAGTGGAAACTGTATCTTAAATCTATCTTAATTAAATCTTTCCTACTCTGGTTGGATCAGTCCTACAAACACGGGGATGGGCAATTTGTGTTTGTTCTTAATAATACAAAGGAAATATTCAAAACGCTTTGTCTTCTAAAACGCCTTATCTTGAGGAGTGTATGGTGCCTGTTGCAAGTGCTGAGAGGAAGTTAAGACCTCCTGTTTATGAGGAGACACACAGGTCTCTGGCAGACAGAGCTGCTATCGGGAAGACAGCTTATGCCTGGACACCGGCCAGTGTGAACTGATGTTCTTTGCATCCAAAAATCACAAGCCTGTCTGAAACACTTAAGGGTATGTTGACAGCAGGCTATGAGGTTGAGAGAAATACAGAATTTCTGGGAATGAGAATAGAGGTTTGATGGTGCCAAAGTAAAGCAGAAGAGTGGTAAACCTTGCCTTTTTTATTTTAAGTGTTTTCCAGTTTAACAAAGCAGTAGCACATCCCCTATGGCCTTGGTGCTCACAATAGAAGGATGAGGTGGGCGGGAAAGGCTTTTGAGCCCTCACTGACCAGGGCGGACTCAGGATCAGAGTGGTCGGTGGACTTGGCCGTGGTCCCACACGTCTGCATCATAGCACAGCTTGCTGATGTGCAGGAGCCTCCAGGAGAGGCTGGGGGACAGAGGGTCTCTGGGTGTGGCCCAGAACCACCTGCATCAGATCACCTCAGGGCACTAGCTTAATAGGCAGAGTCCTACCCACTCCAGGGCAGGTGAATGAGAAGTTTTGTAGCTGGGGAATCTGCATGTTCAAAACATCTCCCCTGGTGACTCTTCTGCACTCTGAAGGTTGAGAGCCACTGAGTCACCACAATGGCTTTGCTGTGGCTTGGAGAAATGGGGACACCAGTGACTGCCATTTCCACTCTGAGATCCTTGTTCTCCAAAGGAAAGATGCCCCATGGAGGCAAGGAGAGTGAAGGAGTTGGATGCTTGGGATGCATGTGTGAAGGAAGAGCGTGGAGAAGGGTCTTCAGGGGGATTGAGTGACCTGGGTGAGGAGTGGGCATGGGCGGTTAAGATCTTGAACAAGGGAACCTGACTTATGACCAGCACATAGGGCCTCATCTACACGAAAGGTTAGACTGGTCTTCCTGGTTCCAGCCACAGAGTTCCTGACGGGGTCAAGGGGCTTCTATGGGAGGTCAAGGGCATCCTTTCTGAGGCCATTCCCAAAGGCAGTACACTGCGGGTGCTGAGTGCACACACCGGGCTTGGGGGCAGGTGGACTCCACTTACTAGCTGCGCAACCTTAAGCAGGTTCCCTGTCCTCTCAGCGCTTTGGTTTCCTCGTCTGCCTTGGAGTGCAGAGAAAGCTTCATAGAAGTGGGGTCATTTGGCCGGGACTTGAAGAATGAATAGAAGTTCCAAGGACAGGTAAAAGGTGGAAGTAGTAGTTCATTCATTCTTTTATTCCTATTTGAATTCATGGATTCACTCATTGGAAGAGAGTTTTTTGGTGGAAAGGTGAGAAGAGAAGTCAGATTAGAGAGAATGAAGACTGACTGGGTGTTCTAGAAAGAGAGGGAGTGATTTAGGGTAGTGCATCTCAAAATTCACTATGCACATGAATCACCTGGGTGTTTTTTAAAATGACAGATTTAAAGTCCGTAGGTCAGATCTGGGGTGACAAGCTCCCAGGTGATGCTCGTGCTAATGGCCCATGGACCCACTTTGTGTTGCCAGAGTGTAGACAACCTGTCTGACAGGTTTGGCTGTGAATGAGTACCATGGGACAGAGAGACCTTTGTGTGCAGAAGGGCAAAGTGCAAAAAGAACAGTTGTTTTGTGGGAGGAGGGGCAAGGGAGGGACATGGTAAATACTCTTCTGCGTGACTACTGCATAGGGTGTGGTGGTGGTTGGGATCAGCGGTGAGGAAAGAAGATGAATGTAAAACAGACAGTTGTGGCCAGACAGCAAAGAGGCTTGCAGTGCTAAGAAGCTTACTTCATGCTGCAGGCAACGAGAAACAGGAATTACTTAAGGAAGGGTGGGTTTATATCTTCTAGCTGATGGAGTAGAAAAAATATTAACCACCATTAAGGAAAAAAATCCCTTTTTAGAAAGTGTCTCTCAGATGATTTTCTATGAAAAGAAGGTAGGAAGACTGTCTGTTAGTCTAACCACAAAAGAGGCCACCATTTGGTTTGGGTCCTAGTTGTTTTGATAGGATCTCTGACTCACAGAAAGGAAAACAGAAGTTATATATTTAATCAGTGACCTGCTTAAGGTGTGAGTCCTTAATTCTCATATGAAACTTTTAACCTATTAAGCTAATAGCTCCCAGCTCAGAGGTAGTAGGTAGGTTTCCTTTTGTATGCAAACTCATAGACAGACCAGTGATGGCTGCTTGGAGGCTGTGTTGAGAAAGATCCTAAGGTCCTATCTGTGTGGATTGGAAGAGAATGTTGAATCGCTTGGTAATGTCTGCCCTGAGTAGGGGATAGAACGGTGGTGCATGTGTTACATATTTAGCTGTCCCTGAAGGGTGGTCAGATTTCTGGTGACGTATTCCTAGTTCTTTTACACCTAGTCCTCAGGTGACGATTTAAGAGATGGTTGGTGCTTTCCTTTTTCTGATTATGGAACGGAGTTGATCACTACTTACCCAGAAGGGCTCTGTGACTCTTCAGACAGTAGTGAGGCTCTTGTCTACATTTACAGAGTACCAGGAAAGCCTCTCCTTGTGCATTACTCTCATATTGATGGGTGTTTTTGTACTGAATAGACCGAATAGACTATGTGTCTTAGGGCATCATTTCTATTAAATCCGAAGACAGATGCTAGTAACTGGAAATAGCCATTGATTTGCTTTCTCTTGTACTATTCCAACTCTTTAATTTCTCCAGAGGAAAAAAATAAAGCCCATGTAAAAGTCAACCCCTCTAGCTTTCTAAGTAAACAGCAAGATCAATTCTCATTCATGAATTTGTTGGATAAATATTTGTTTGATTGTCAGGAAAAGTTGGATTAATCTTAGATGAAAATTTGACTGGTGGAAACAGACCTATCAGTCGGACTTAGTGATCAAAGACGCAGGGTGAGCGCAGACCTAGCGCTGCCTGCACACGGCGGGTTGGAAGCAAATGCTGAGGCAATACAAGGCCAGATGGTGCAGGGTTTGATGTACTCCCACAGAGCCCCAAGGATGTTTCTCCTTTAAGCAGTGTTGGTTCAGCGTGATTTTTGTTACCCTGCTGCTGAGGGTGTTGAAGGACATCTGGAAGCTCGGGGGCTCAAGGAGTCTGGGTGAGAGACTGCAGGGAAAACTGGTCATCACCATCGTCATCCTCATTTTCCATTCTCCTGCCGTTGCAGTTTGGAAAGCGAATTAGTGACCTGGGGCAATCGGGAGGTGAAGAGTGAATAGGGGAAAAGGATTGAAGGGAGACAGTGAACCTTCGCTAGGGACTGGGGAGGTGGGGCTGCAGGCATCTCGACTGCAGAACAGTCTGGTGACTGCACAGAGGGAACCCTTCCTGTGTGTTCTTTTGTTCCTTTCTGGGACAAGGTGAGTAAGGAACATTCCTGTCCTTTCTCAACTGACAGTGTCATGGAGGTGTGGCTTGAAATCGGCCTTGGATGCCCGACGTCTTTTTGTGCTCCCCTCAAAGGCACCACGGGGAAAGCTGGTGATGGGCAGTTCTCTGGGGTGGCCCTAGGGAGGGCCTGGACAGCTGGTCCACATGGGGATGACTGGCCCAGCACGTCTGAGTGGGGCTGTGAGGTGGGCAGGGGGAGTTACTGGCCGAGGGGCTGTGGCCAGTGAGTTCGAGACACCTCTGTTGAGATCCTCAGGAGCTGGAGCCCCATAACACCCTGCAGGCTTCTGGCCTAGTTCCTGTGGCCCCCAGGGCCCTCTGTGTGGGCTGGACTGGCTCAGCCCTGCGCAGTCCTTCCCCAGGGTTTTCCAGGATTAGTCACTGCCAGATGGTGAGGACTCGATGCCCTGTCTCACATGCGCGAGCCTGGCTTCCTGAGGGATTTTGCTGAAGGCACGGAACAGTGAGGCCCAAAGCAGCCTTAGGGGACAGCCAGGCCACCCTTGTGTGGTGCAAATTGAGGAAACTGAGGCATAGAAAGATTCAGTGACGTACATCACTGTGGCGTAGCAAACTTCTTGTGCATAAAAGGAGAAAACGTTGCTATACTTAACAGCATAATATAAAGAGCTGAAGTAGAGCTGGGATGGCCATCCTGGAACAGGATGCAGCACGAGACCGAAGGACTAGATTGTGAAGACGTCGATTCCAGGCCTGGCTCCACTACTTGCCACCTGCCTGAGCTGTTCTGGGCGTCGATTTCTTCATCTGTAAATCAAGAATATTCATGTCTGTCCTGCCTACCTCACAGGATTGCTGTGGGGAATCAGAGGGAGTCAGTGAATGTAAAGGTGCTTACTTGGAAAGTTCATGAGTGATGATCATTACGGTCTCCAAGCTCTGCCTTCTTGGGCCACAATGCTGGCTGGAGTTCTTGCTCTGCTCGTGTTGGTCGGACCATACTTCTAGGAAGCCCCTGACGTTCTAACACTGGGGACTTGCTCCAGGAGACCTAAATGGAGAGATTGCAGGGGCGAGAGGCAGGTGCAGGCAGGTGGAAGCGAGGAGAACAGGGTGGGGGGAGACAGGGGTGTCAAGGGCAAGACCAGAGGCTGAGGAGGCAGCTGCTTTGGTGCATGGCGTGTCCTCTGGCCACACCGTGGGCACAGGCCAGGCCTAGGGGACCACAGGTGCACACCCTCACGTTGCTGTGGGTGATGAGGAGCCACCTTCATTCACTTCTTTTTTTAGTCCTCTCCACATTGCCACTTAAGTTACCTTAGTTCCCACTACTAGCTCTTTTAACGAAGATTCATTTAAAAAAATAACAGTTGTCCATGGAGGAGAGAAATGATATAAAGTCCCAATCCCCACTTCTGCTCTTCATTGCTCAGCCCAGTGCTGGCCCACCTCGTGGCTGGGAGCACAAGCGGGAGTCCTTTCAAATGTCTGATTTTCTAGAGCCTTCCAATCAGACCCCTTACTGCTCCTTCTTTGCTATTGTATTAGTTAGTTACACTACTGCTGTGTAACAAGTTGCCCCCAGTTCAGCAGCTCAAACTACTAACATTTGTTATCTCACAGTTTTCAAGAGTCAGGAATCTGGGAATGGCTTAGCTGGGTGGTCTGTTGCAGGGTGTCTCACCAGCCTATGGTCCAGGTGGTGGCTGGAACTGCAGTCACCTCAAAACTCTGCTGGGCTGAAGGAGTTGCTTCCACACTCACTCACATGCTGGTACTCTTCAGTTCCTCATGGGCTATTGGGCTGAGAGCCTCAGTTCTTTGCTGGCTGAACAAAGGCTTCCCCCAGTTCCTCTCCATGTGGGCCTTTCTGTGGAGCAGCCCACAACCCAGCAGCTGGCCTCCTCCTGAGTGTGTGATCAGAGAGAGAGATGGAGACACAGAGACAGAGAGCACACAATCAAAATGGAAACCACAGTGCCTTGTCATCACTTAGTCTCCAGAGTTGCATATTGTTACCCCTTTTAACTGTATTTGTTAAAGAGCAAGTCATTAGGTCCAGCCTACATTCCAGGAGATTGGAACAGCTTCCACCTCTTGAAAATAGGTGGATCAAAGGATTTATGGGTATTTTTATGAAGCACTGCAGCCCCTGACATTGCTGCCTGCCAGATTTCCATCCTTGCCCAGCCATTCCATCAGGCTCCCAGCGCTGCTCCTCCTGCCTTCCGCCCCAACTCCCCTCTTGGAGAATTGCATGGCTCCCGCTGGACCAGACTCTAGAGCGGTGGGAGAAGCCTCCGCCAGGACCTACCCCAGCCTCATGGGCAGGGCTCAGTCACCTAGGACTGAAGAGCTTCAATCCAAGGTCAGAAGGAAAGAAGCGGTTTCCAGTGGGAGTTGATGCCTCTCCTGGGGAAGGACAGGAACTGAGGCTGGCAGGGCCTCGCTTTGGCCTCGGAACCTACATCAAAATATGGCCCCTGCTGTGAATGAAGGGAGTTGGGTAAAGAGAACGTTGCTGTGCCTACTGCACATGGCACTTCCAAGCTTGAGCATGCTGGACAAAGCCTGCGGCTGGACAAGCATGTGGGGACACCATCCGCGCTGCTGAAACCATCTGTTCATCCAGAGAGGCACGAGGGCCCACTACCACTGGCAACGGTGTTAGTTCTGACCACAAATGGTTTGCCCAGGGCAACACATTCTCTTTGGTTCTTATCTTACTTCATCTCTCACTCGACGGTACCAGCCTTCCTCTTCTGTGGACAACATGAGGTGCCTCTCTCAGGTTCTCCTCCCTTTCTGACCACATCGTCTCTGGCTTTCTTGGTGGTTCTCTTCTTGATATTCTTTGATGCCCTCAGTTCCAATGGTTACCCTACTCCTTACCCCCAACTTTATCTTTCACTCTGTGGTCTCTCCATGAGTATCTTACCAAGTTCCAAGGCTTCCCACACCACCCAAACCTGATGATTGTTACCTTTATATTTGCATCTTGGTCCTGTCTCCTGAATGTAGACTGTATCTTCTCACCATGTCTACTGACTGCCCCATCTGCACAATAAATGCAATATGCCCGAGTTGAATCATTATACTCTGTGAACCTTCTGTGAAGTGACATTACTTCTGATAGTTTTATCATCTACTCTGTGGCCTGACCTAGGAATCTTGGTGTCAATTTTTCCTCCCCTTGCTTCCTCGCACACATGTCCAGGTGGGCATCATGTCCTGTTGACAAATTCTACCTCTCAAATGTTTCCTACTTTTATCGCCACTATTATTAGGCCTGCCCTGGACTAATGCTCTCACTAGAACATAAGCTCCACAACAGTAGGATTTTGTCTGGTTTTCATTGCTCAGCACCTACCTTGGCACATTGTTAAATGCTGAATAAAAATTTATTGAATAAATGGATATTGCAACTGGTCCCCTGCCCCAGCCATGTCCACTACATCTGCCCTCTGCCCTACCACCTGTGTCATCTCCCTTAATATGGGTATAAGCAAATCAGGTTCCTGCTTAAAAACCTCTGAGGACTCCTCACTGCTTACAGAGTCAGATTCAGATCCTTATGCCTGCCTAAGAGGCCCTTTACAATCTTTCCCTGTACCTTCCTGGAGTCATCTCCTGCCATTCCCCCTCCCTGCTCTCCTTGAGCTCCTCTGCTTTGCCTGAGTGCCATGTACCATCATTTCCTACTCTCCCTTTTCCCTGTTATGCTCTTTCTTCTTGTGGGTTTTTTTTTTTTTACTTAGAAAACTCCTATTTATCCTGCAATGCCCAGATCAAATGCTACCTCCTCTCAGGGACTTTCCCTGAGCCTCCTCAACGTTATTTATTTCTTCATCATCTGTAAGAACTTTATTCATTCCCCTATTATAGCACTTGGCACATTGTATTTCTTTTTGAAAAAGTGTCTCTCTCCCTGTAATAGTTATCTCTTGCTGCATAATAAATTACTCCAAGACTTAACAGCTTAAAACAACACTTATTATCTCATAGTTTCTGTAGGTCAGGAATCTAGGTGTGGTTTATCTGGGTGCCTCTGGTTGAAGATCTCTCATGAGGTTGTGTCAAGTTGTCAGCCAGAGCTGTGGTCTCATCTGAAGGCTCAACTGGGAGAGGATCCAATTCCAAGCCCACTCATGTGGTTTTTGGCAGGATTCGGTTCCTTGTGGGCTGTTGGACTAAGGCCTCCCTCCATTTGTTGCCATATGGACCCGTCCATAGGGCAGCTTGCAACATAGCAGCTGTCTTCCCTAAATCTAGCAAGCAACAAAGCACAGGAGAGGGTACAGAAGATGAAAGCCACAGTCTTTTTATAACCTAATATTAGAAGTGACATTTCATCACTTCTGCCATATTCTACTAGTTAGAGGTGAGTCATTAAGTCCAACCAACATCCAAGGGGGGAGAATTACACAAGGGTATGAATACCAGGAGGGTATTATTGGTGGCCATGCTAGAGGCTGCCTACCACACCTGCCAAACTGTACTTCTCAAGGCAGAATTCATCTTTTCAACAACAGCACCTAGTACAGTTCCTGGCAGTTAATAGGTGCTCAATGAATTTGGTCAAATTAGATGCAATTATTTTTCTTTACAATCAAGTAGATTGTAAAGTCAGAAGTGCCCTCAAAATTAGACTAAAATGATTTAAAAATGTAAAACAAAGTTTCTGAGTTTCTTGAGCATACTGTCAGTCCTCTGCTTCTAGGCACTTCTATGATTGCTTTCCAGTCTCACCTAGGAAAGAATAGGAAAGCCAGAAAGTATCTTGTTTTTCTTTTGATTTAACACAACTCTGTGAAATATTTTTGAAAGAAAAAAAATGCAAATACCACCTCAAAGGTCCTCAGATGACCAAGAATTTAGATCATCCAGGAATTCATCTTCTAATTCATGGAAGGTCAGCAGTTGGAGGATCAACAGCAATCAGGTGTTGACTAATCACTGCTGTTTTCCACCAGCTACCCATCAATTGCTGACATCATACAACCCTTCCTGGACCTACTCAGGACAGAAGGAAGCACAGAGATTACAGGGATTACAATCTGAGCAACAGTGTCTTCTCCAAACTCACTTTCCTAAAGAAAACCCAGAGCCATTAGCCAGAGCCTGTGGGTACATGCCCCTGATGTCCAGAGGGGCCTGAGATGCATAGCCAATGTCAGGGATTCGTATCTCAGACTGATGCCAGGCTCTGGACGATGACTCAGGGTGGTGTCCACACACCGCCGTGGGCAGGAATCACTGTGGCAGGTGGCTGCCTACAATCTACAATTCCAGTGAAGAATTTGAAAGGAGAGTCAACCTGAGTTGCTCACATTGAAGACCCTTTTCTCCCACCCCTTTCCTGGCAATAACTGCCACTGTCACACAGCCAGCTCAACCCATATTCCTCACGGATGGAACCATGAGTCCTCTGTCTGCCCGCGGATTCGTGACAGCTCATCTGTACAGGCCCAGCTTACTGCATGGGGGTGGGTGGTGTGGTTGGTGACAAGTGCTTTAGATTTCTAGATTTCTTTTGCTTTCTGTCACGGCCATATTTTAGTGTTGATATTGGACTAAGACTGGGCTGGCCAGCATGGGAAAGTTGACATGAATTCTAGCAGTACTTACTGGCTATTTAAATTTCTTCCTCAGTTTCTTTCAGTTTGAGTCTTTGCTGGTAAACTTTAGAAGCCTTGTTTATCCCACTAAGCAGAGGGACAATTGGGGATCAGGAGTATCACTAAAAATACCATGTGTGGGTGGCATAGAGAGAGCCACAGCTCCATGGACAGCAGATTCCAGTCTGTTAACTTAATATGTTGAAAAACTGATGCCTGGAGAAGCAAAGTGGCTTCTCAGGACTCAGATGCTGCAATATATCTCAAATTGTGGCATCAGGGCAGGGATTGGATTTTACTCACCACTGTATCCCCAGTAGATAGCAAAGAGTGTATTTACCCAACAAATACTGTCAAAGGAATGAAAAAATGAAGAAATTATCTTTGATCCTCAGCTGCAGTGTCTAATTAGAGGTTCTGGGGTCATTACTGTGACTGTTTCTAGTGCTGTACCTTGGACCCAACCTGGGCCAGTCAAGTAAGTTATATAAACCCAGATCAGGGCTTCTCTATCCCATTAAGAGGACCAACCACAGTGTCCCCTAGTCTGTAGATGGGTGTAGATCCATTTCCAGGAGACTCTACCTAGGACTATAATTAACCATGAAAACTTGGGGAATTTCTAGGGCCATGTAAGAATGGCACCATGAGCCCTTAGCTGTTTAGCCCATTAAAAGTGCCTCTATTGCTCTGGTGTGAAGGTGCTTTGTATGGTTATTTACAATAGTGACTGGTGCAAAAGCCCCTGTGTTTTGCATCCCATGTGGCACCTGGGTGCCGTAGACCTTGACAGCTGGAGGGAGCGTAAGCAGACCTCCGAGAGGAATTGAGCTGATGCACAGGAAGGTGTTTTGTCTAAGCATGAGGCAGCCGCAGCTCACACCATCATTTATTTTTAATGCATTTTTGTTTGTTTGGTCTTTATCCTTTCCACTCTCTTTCTCTTCTTTATCCTCTTTGACATACAATAAAAGTGGTGCAAGACAAAGGGAGCCATTCAGGTGCCTTCTGAATGCCATTGCGATCATCGATTTGCAGATGTCTTCAGCATTAGAAGTAACATCTGGGGGCAGATAGAGGTGAACCTGTGGACCTTTGCACAAGGTTTACAAAGCAGAGCTTGAGAAACAGTCCATGAGCAGAAGCAGTGCCTGCTTAGCATACCTGTCATAATATATAAATAAAGAGGTTGAATTCTTGATTGCTCAGAATTGGTTCACTCCTTTCCTCTTTGTAGATTAAGGATAATGACTCAGAGCCTCCTTCCCTCCACCTGACAAGCTGGGTCTCAAAGTGGAGAAGAGTGAAGAGATGGGGAGGCAGAGGAAGGAGGATAGGGAGAGAGAGAGAGAGAGAATATGAAAATGAATTGATCTGACTGAATGAGATGGCTTCCCCAAGTAAACTAATAATTATTTTTCTCCTCAAGTTACTCTTTGGCACCATTCAGATTTGATTGTACTTTGCATAAATGCGTTAGCTACCACTTTGTATATGTATTTGCAATACGTAAATATTAGATTTTTATATGTGTATGAATTTAGAGAACTATTAGAAATTTGAGCCAAATTATTTTCCAATGAATGCCCATGGAGACTTGTTGTTGGTTCTATTTCAGGTTGGAATTGATCCTATGTATTTCATAGAATACAATTTCTATAAACCAGGCATGAAACCAAGGGGCACAATTTGAGTTTTGCACTTACTTGCCTGAGAACCATGGATATTTAGGTTCTCCTTTCCTGAGAGATTAGTTTTTAAGAGATCAACATTGATAAATAAGGTAATAAAATATAATTAGATGTTTATAATTTTATAATGAATAAATAATAGACCATGCTAGTTCCACAGTTATTTGTATCCGTTTTATTTATGTTTTCAGCACACACCTAGCAAGATAATCTTTTTTTTCCTAGAGCTCTAATTTAATCAGCAATGTAGCTAAGCCTAGTCCAAATTAAATATTAGCGATAATGAAATAAACCACTCTTTTAATAAGGATCATAAAGTAAGAGACACATGTCACAGCAGTTTGTATATTCTTTTGCCCAGGGTTTGTTGAAAATGAACTGTTTCTCTCACTGTACTGAATATCTACAGAGGAGATTGACTAGTTAATGACTTAGGTTAACTTCTAAGTCACAATCATAATGTGAGCTTAATCCAAAGGTATATTTGGATATTTTCTCCCTGAAAAGGTTGGAAATATCCATATGTGGGAGTTATTGTGTATTGGTATCATAGAAACAGGCAGCTATGAATATGAAACTGGTGCTGATTTTGCCTGGATCTTTATCTCCGTGCCTTCTCCCTCAAATACCCTCAAATCCCATTTTGCTGTCCCTTGAACGCGCATGTGTTCTGCAAAGGCATGAGATGTGTCCTTCCAGTGGCAAAGCAGCAGTCAGTGCTCTCAGACACCTACCTTTTCTCTTTTACTGAGCTGGGTAGACTGTAGTGTCATGAACACCAGGTACTGCCAGCCTCACGCACTATCTTCTCCTGTCTGAGAAGTTTCCTGGGCCTGCTGGTTTCCCTTTTCTTCCCATCTGCTCAAGTGGCACCCCGAAGCCAAATCCCGATCACCTGAAAGCCCAGTGCAGGAGTTAATGGCCGTGGGCGACATGTCCTGCTTCAACCTCTAGGGAGGATTGAGGTCAGTTCTGTAAGAGATTACTACGGCTGGAAGGGATTAGGAAGACCTCTTTACCCCAAGTTCACTACTGAACCAACTAAACAAGCGGGCAGGAGAGTTACTGAACCTCCTGATAGAATGAATTTAGAGGAACACTCAGGCAGAACTTGATTTTTAATGATCGGGCTGGGATGAATCATGCACACTGCACCACTTTCTAAATTCATTTTAGTAATTGGAACCTTATAAATGTTCTGTTGAATCATTGCCCCCAAGGGGACCAGGGAAGAGTTGTTTCCCCTCCACAACATTGGGCTACTTAAACAGCAATATAGGCACCCCTTGCTTTAAGAAAACTCTCTAGTTTCATATCTCTATATGAAAAACCTAAGTTTCCAAGTACATTAGAGAATGACTTGTAACTTTACAAAAAGAGATAAATATAGGACTCCTCAAGTAGCAAGTGACCGCAAGTAAATTGCTTTACAGCAATGTGCCTCTTTTTTTTCTTCCACCCTTGAATTGGAAAGATTCTATCTGTTATTCTCTTACTTTCAAGGAGTTTCAGAATTAGTTCTGGGCAAAAATAAGGGGTTCTAGCAGTGAAACTTAGAAATGGGTTTCTACCACTTTCCTTAGAAACTTTTCCTTTTGTCCCACAGTGTGTATTGTTTAAGTCATTTCCATGGTAGATAAGAAGTCATTCTTGCAGTTCTATCTGGCAAATGATTTTTCCAGGTTTTGAAGACAAGCAACAGATAGCCAACCTGTTACGGTGGTACAGACAGGAGGATTTAGTTCTGGGCACAGTTTTTGACACCTGCTTATGGCTGCTTCGGTGACTTAACTTTTTGTGCCTCCCCTTCCTGGCTTGTAAGTTGCGATAACATTTCCATCCCTTGCTTTCCTCTTGCATTTGAGTGATGTTTTGAGTTCTGGGGAAGTGGAGCTCGGTAGCAGTCCTGCATTTTACCAGGGGCTGTGTGGGCTTCGTTCCCCTCCCTCGGGGTTGTAGATCTTTGGGAAGCTGATGATTTTCTCAAGATGGGAACACAGAAAAGTCCATGGGATTTTTTTCAGTGACTTTCAACAGGAGTTTCCCAAACCCACTTGCTACCCTTTGCTGGTCCAAAGCTATCCCAGAGAATGTCTTCTGAGCTCACTTAGCATAGTGGTCTGAGAGGACTTGGACACAGAGCTGGCTCTCAGTAAACATTTGCAGCGTGCTGCTGGATGCATGAAGCACACACATGGGGACAGCTCCAGATGCACAGTTGGCTGCTGAGTTCCCTGTCATGCTCTGGAGTGTGCCGACCTTCTTCCCCGGGAAGATGGCACTCCTGAAGGGTGTTATTCTTAAATATTAGTCAGGCAGCCTTTGCTCTGATCTATCAATGCTCCTTCACTCAGGGTCTTTAGTGAGCAATGACAAACCCCAGAACCTGTGGCAGTCAGTACAGCTGACCACCTTCTCCTCGAAGTCTCTTCTTTTGGCCACTGTGACCCCATCCTTGCCTGATTTGCTTCTTTCCTCTCTGGCCATTCTCAGTGTCCCTGGCTGGTTCTTTCTTTTGATCTTTAAGGAGCTGAGTTCCTCAAAGCTCAGTCTTAGACCCTTTTCTCTATTCTCCTTTCTTTTCTCTTCTTCCTTTCTCCCCTTGTTCCCTTTTTCCTAGATAATGTCATTAATTCTCATGATTTCGATTACCACCTATGTAGAAAAAAGTCCTAAATTTCTCTCTAGGCTGTACTTTTCTTTTGAACTCTAAACCCAGGCATCCACTTGACATTTCCACTGGAAGTCTCATAGTCTTCTCAAATTTAACATGCTCAACACAGAGTGGGTCCTTTCCTCCTTTCGGTCCCTATAATCTTTCTATAGTCTTCCTCAACTGAGTCAGTTTCACTGACATCTACCTAGGTTTTAAGGTCAGAAGCTTGGGAATGTTTCTCATCACTTTTCTACATTCCCAACATTCAAACAATGGTCAAGTCTTGTCAATTATTTTGTTAATACTTCTCACATTTGTACCTTAGTTTAATCATTCTTGCCTCTATTTTAGTAGCTGCATCAGCCTCCTAACTAGTTTCCTGGCAACGATTCTTGCATCTCTGCATCCTCCCGCCCCCCAGCCAATTCTTTCCCTAGATAGCTGGCTGTCCCTCCCTCCCTCCCTCCCTTCCTCCCTTCCTCCCTTCCTTTCATGATTAAAATTTTTATTTGTGGTTTTCTTATTTAAAAAGAGCTTTTCAACTATTTATTTTGATATAATTACAGCTTCATAGAAAGTTACAAAATGTATTATAGAGAGGTCCCATGCGCCCTTCACCCGGTTTCCCCCAATGGTAACAGCTCACATAACTGTAGTGCAATATTGAAACCAGGCAATGACATTGTTGCAATCATAGACCTTATTCAGATTTTACTGGTTTTACATGCAGACATGCATGTGTACATGTGTGTTAATGCATGTATGTGTATAGTTCTATGCAGTCTCATCCCGTATGTACCCACCACCACAATCAAGATACAGAATGGCTCCAGCACCCCAACTTTCCCTCATGCTAAAGAAACCTCTTTTAAAAACACAATATGATCCAGTTACTGCCTCGCCTAAAAGCCTTTAATGACTTTAAAGCCCCAGAACCTTAAATAAGAGCTGCAAGTGCCTGCATAGCTTGGTTCCAGCCGCCTCTTACCACTCTCCCCTTGCTCCCCAAGCCTCTGCTCACTGGCTTTTCTCTTCCTAGAGTATCTGGAGCTCCTGCGCTGCTCAAAGGCCCACGCATGCCGTTCCCCTTACTCGGATTCCTCCCCTCCCACTCAGCTAACTCCTCATCTGCCAGGTATCAGCCCAGAGACCTTCCTCAGGAAAGGTGTCCTTGTCATCTCAGACTCGGTTAGCTTCTCCTGTTATGTGTTTTCTTCGACAATTATGCTTTTCCTTCATGGCACCACGCACACAGCTGGAACTACTAAACGTGTGTGTAGTCTCTTAATCTGAGGTCTTTTAGGCTAGACTAGAAGGGCTCTAGGTGTCTTCTTTCCACTGTATCTTTTCTGTCTGGCACAATGGCTGGCCCAGCAGGTGCTCAACAAATACTTGGTAAGTTAGTGACTAGTTATTTTAAGCTGGCTGGTTGTGGCTGGGGTGTCCTGAGGCCATGGGACTGGGCAAAGTCCACCGGCCTTTGTGGGTATTTGTACCATGACCTCCTCTTCATCCTTCCCAGTGGCGACCTGTCAGAGAACCTGGGCATCCGTGGCCCCCACCAGCCAGAGAACCAAACTGGTACTTCCCCCACTGTTCCCATCCCAGTGTTCTCTCTGAGAGATTGGAGTAGGGGACAGCCCTGGCTAGAGTCCTTAGATCGCTGAGATGCTTTCAAGAATATCAGCTGGTTACTCATCCAGGCTTTTAATGTAAAGCTTCTTTCTCTTTGGGACCACTGCTGGGGTATCATCTTGAGGTATCATCTTGAGAGGTTATTAGTTGAGAGCTGTGGGAGTCTCTGAGTTGCATGGCTCCTGGCAAGTCTTCGACAAGCTTGCATTTATTTATTTATTTATTTATACTTTGGTATTTGAGAATATTATGGGGGTGCAAATGTTTTGGTTAATGGATTGCTTCTGTACTGCGTGAGACAAAGTTATAAGTGTGCCCTTCTGCCACATAGCGTACATTGTACCCATTAGGTATGATTTCACCCATCCCCCTTGACAAGCTTTGGGATCTGCCCTGTCCTCGATTCTTCCATTTGCATTCGCCCAGGGTCCTCCATCCCCCACACACCCACTCTCCCTCTCTCAGACATAACTCAGTGTGGTTTGTATCTGCGGAGCCCAAAATTTGAAGAGTCTTCATGTTGACTGAATAGACAGCATTTCATCCAAATGGCCATGATGTAATCAGCTCTCTGAAGATTTGAAAGCGGGGAAATGGGGGTCTTGCTGGGATGTGGCTTTGCCCAGGGGTGGTGGTACCATGTGGGATCCTGTCTGCGGAGGGCACTAGGTTGGTGGAGCTAACCCTAATTGGTGTCTGCTGTCCATAGGATCCTCCTTTAAAGCACATAATCCCGCACATGAAGGAGGCCACACGATGCACCGTGTAGTGGGTTTGGCAGAGTTGGGAGCTCTGGAGAAGGGTGAATGCCCAGCATTAGGCATAGCTGTCAATTCTTTTGTGACAGAGTCAGTAATGGGCTTTGGCCTGGGTGCTCTGGGCAGATTCCGTTCTGGTTCACAGCACTGGGAGGCCTGCGAACGTCATCCAAGTTTCCCTTCACTGCCACATAGAAGGTCAAGGGTCTTCACATTCCACAGCTGATCGCTGTCCTCCACTGCAGGTGTCTCTCTTTTGGGTGATCTAGGGCTGAGGTCAGAGTCCAGCTCTGCAGGCCAAGCCTCAGATATTGGTCCACTGGAGCCGTGTGCTCAAACGAAGGTCACAGCTTAATGTCCCTCCTCTGATTTTGCTTTTGGGTTGGCTAACATGACACTTAGGATGGAGAAAAAGAATTAGAACCAGTGACCACTCCTTTTAGGATCGACCCGGCTGTTTGCTGTGATGCTCCGTGTCTTGGCCCTCCCTGCCAGCTGCTTCCTTCTGTAGTCCCTGTCACTGTTGATGGCTTGGACTTCTGCTGGTCTCATGGGTGTGGGCATGGATACTCTAGATATCAGCGCAGTGCTTCATGCTGCCCCTGAGCACTGCCCCTGGAAACCTCCCACAATCCTTCTGACATCCTCGCCGGTACCCCAAGGCAGTGTGAACAACTTCTTACACCAGAAAGCCCAGCTCCAAATAGCTCTTGTGTGCTGCTCCTGCCACAACTGATGCTGGGGCTTAGAAGATGATGCTGGTGTCTCTCACGGTGCTGCTGCCTTGTGTTCTGTGCTCTGCAGTTTCCTTTCTCCCTCTCTCTGATCACTACATTCTGTCCTCATCAACTGGTTACACCCATGGGGGCAGCTGGCTCTTAGGGCAAGGGGAATTGAATATGCTTATTTCTCTCTCTTGCTCTCAATCTGATGGAACTGGGAGTGGTGGTGAGGAGTGTGGGCAGGGACCCGTTTAGGCCCCCAATTTGTTTCCCAAAAGATGCTACCTTCCCTGCACGTTGGGCATGTGTGTTTTCAGTTAGTCGTGTTGAGAGGTGACAGGTCAGACCTTTCTGCCCTAACGCTGCTGTTTCTGGCTCCTTCCAGGTCACCCCACCTGCCTGCAGTTCACCCTGAACATGACCGAGGCTGTCAAGACCTACAAGTGGCAGTGCATAGAGTGCAAATCCTGCATCCTTTGTGGGACCTCTGAGAATGACGTGAGTTTGGGGCTTTTTCTGTGGGAGGGAGAGAGGGTGGAGAGGAAAACAGGGCTATTGTCACTGGGCTCCTGGGAAAAAAGTCAGTCTGTCTTGCTCTTTGCTTCCATGACCTTTGGGACCCTTGCACTACAGGGACCTTGGGTTCTCATTGTGCCAATGGGGAGAGATGCAGGAGGTGGCCTCCAGGGACTGCCTTCATGGCCACTTGCCCTCTGCCCTGGCTCTTGGGAGCAACCTGGCCATTAGCCATTGGGGGTTCAGTGACTCACAATGGTGACCATTGCTTATGGTTGGGGCGTATTTGATTGTTTCCACCACTCCACAATATATGATCTCATCGGTCTAAATGTCAAATATAAGAAATGAAGAATTTTCAAAAATTCTTTCTGTTATGGGTAATTTCAGACATATATAAAGAGAATGTGAAGGTGATGTGCCTTATCACCAGCTTCAACACAGGTCAATACATGTCCAACCTTGTTTCATGAATACTTCCTCCCCTTTCATAATCCCAGCCATAATATCATTTTACCTGTAAATATTTCGTATGTATCTGAAAAAGATAAAGACTTCTTTTTTTAACAAAAATAACCAAAATATAAACATAGCTAAAAAGTCAGTAATTCCTTAATATAATCAAACATCCAGTCAACATTTTTATTTCCTGAATTGTCTTATAAGTGTTTTTATTGCAGCCAATTTATTTGAATTAGGATCCAAATAAGGCCCATATATTACAACTAGTTGATAATGTCTTTGAAGTTTCTTTAAGTATTTACAGACTTATATAAACATATATAAAGGTTCTTTAAATAACATATAGATTTTCCTTTTATATTAGTCTCTTTTTCCCCCCTCCTTAAGTTCTTTGTTGAAGAAATTAGATCATTTGTTCAATAGAGTTCCCATGACTGTGTTTTACTGAGTGATATCCCTCTGGTGGTATTTGACATTTTCCTCTGTCTCTTGTATTTCTTGTAAATTGGTACTTAGAACTAGAGGCTTGATTTAGTTTTTCTCTCTGTCTCTGTCTCTGTCTTTCTCTCTCTCTCTCGGCAAGACTACTTCATAGATTGGGGTGTGTCTTTCATCAGGAGGTATGTAATGCCTGGTGTCTCTCTTTTTGAGAAGGTAGCATCTACTGATGCTCTTCAACTGGATTGACTGTTTTGTTAGGGGTTGCAAAATGTGATATTCTTATTTGATCATTTCTTTGTTTATTAATAATTCTGTAAAGAGAAACTTTCCCAACTTTGTATTTGGTTACCCTCAGGTATAGATCATATAGAAAAGGCAGGATAGATGCTTGACGCTCTCTTGATTTCTTTCAAAATAACAGGGTAAAGTACATTCAAGAAAATAGTAATTATGGGATACCTTCTGAACATGGTAAAATATTTATATGTTGGAACTGAAGCCAGTATCTTATTTAATGGGAAAAACACTAGAGGCATCTCCACTAAGTTTAGAAGCCAGATGAGGATGCTCACTATCTTTACTTCTACTGTTCAACATTATTCTAGAGCTATTAGCTAATACAATTAGAAGAAATCAATTGAGGTTTAAGATTGGATAACAAAGTAGTAAAACTCTATTTTTATATTATATGATAATATATCTGGAAAGCCTTAGCGAATCAATGAAAAAGCTAACTCGAACACAGATAGTAACAGGATACAAACTAACATAATAATTAATAGCCTTCATATATACAAACAATAACCAGTAAGAGCACATAGTTCCATTTATAATAGTAACAAAGGAGAAATACTTAGAAATATATGTAGCAACAAATGTACAAAACCTATGTGTAGAAAAATTTTAAACACTTTCAAAAAGACACAAATAACAAATGGAAGGACATCTTGTGATCTTGGCTAGAATGATTCAACATGACAAAGATGTCAGTTCTTCCTAGGTTAATTTACGAATTTATTTCAAGTCCAATAAAAATATCAGCAAACTTTTTTATGGAGTTGGACAAATTGATACTTAAGTTCACATGGAAAGACAAACATGCAAGAATGGTCAAGAAAATACTGACAAACTATGATGAAAACTAGCACTACAAGGTGTTAAAACATGATATAAGGCCTCAATAGCTGAAACAGGGTGGTATTGATGCATGAGTAGACAATTGGACCAGCTGTATTAGAATAGGAAGCCCATGAGTAGACCCGAGTGCATATGGAAATATAATATAGGATCAAGGTTGCATCTGAAACGACTGGGTCAAAGGTAGACTTTTAATGCATGGTGCTGGGACAATGGGGTAGACATTTGGGAAAAGACGACGTTAGATTTACATCTCACACCATACATAAAAGCAGTCTCCAAATAGATTGGGAATCTGAATATAAAAAGTAAAACCTGCTAGTACTAGACAAAAATGGGTAAATTCCTCTTTAATCTAAATATAGGGAAAGGTTTTCTAACTGTGACTCTAAATCCTGAAGCAATGAAAGAAAATATAGATAAAATTGACTATATAAAAACTTACATAGTCAAAAACATAACACAGTCAAAAGACAACTGACAAAACGGGAGAAAATATTTGCAGCATGTACCACAGATTAAGGGCTAATTACCTAATTGTTAATATAAAGAACTGTTAAAAATTGAGGACCAAAGGCCAGAAACCTGATAGGGAATGAAAAAAATACATGAAAGTCAATTCACAAAAGAAGTAAAAATGACCCTTAAACATGTGAGAAATGTTCAAACACACTCATGATTAAAGAAACTCAAAACTGAGATACCATTTCTTACCTATTAGACAAAAGTTAAAAAGTAATGACAAATTTATTTCATGTCCAAAAAAAATATCAACAAACTTTTTAATGGAGTTAGACAAGTCGATACAAGCTTCTGTTGATGAAGCTGTGGGAAAACTGGTACCTTCATACATCGTTGGTGGGAATAAAAAGTGGCACAGCCCTTCTGGAAGGAAATTTAGCAATACCTGGCAAAAATTACTATGCACTTAAATTTTGACTTAGAAATCCCACCTATAAGAATCTACCTGGAAGATATACCCCCAACACTATGAAAATACACATGCATAAGGTTATTTATGGTAGCATTGTTTATAATTATAGAATATTGGAAACAACTTAAATATCCATATATATAAGAATGGTTAAAAAACAATGATGCCGCCATACGATAGAGCTGTTAAAAAGAATAAGGCAGATGTCTATGAATTGATTTGGAGTGATTTCCAAGTTGCTCTCTGGGCTTCTTTGCTGCTGGCATAGACAAGCTACTGTTAAGATGGCAAAACTGTGCCGACAGTTTAGGTGCATACTTTGATTAACTGTACTGCTTCTTGTTTGAGATAAAAACAACATTTTTTTATTTGAAATCGGACATTTCATATTTAATGACCTAATAAAATATACATGTATCTGCTCACATGTATTAAAGAAATACAGGAAAAATAAACAAGAAACTAATGACATTGGATATAAATGGCGTAGAGAAAGAATGGGGAAATGGCAGCTACTTGAGCCCAGTAATTCAAGGCCAGCCTGGGCAACGTAATGGGGCTTCATCTCTTTAAAAAAAAAATTAAGGAAATGGGTGGGAACGGGATACGGAAGAAGCAACACTTTTTTGAGAATACTTTTTTGTATAGCTCTGACTCTTACAGCTAAGATAAGGTTTCACATACCTCTCAAATAGATAAATACTTAAAATCAACCAGGATGTGGGGAAAACCTACAATGAAATACAAACAGTAACAATGAATCTAACTATAATATAAATAGATAACACGGCCATACTGAAGAGTGGGGAAGAAAAGAACTAACTTAAGTAACTTGGAAAGTGGTATTTTGACTGTGTATTGTGAAGCTAAAGGCAGAAATAACTATGCCCCAAATATGGTACCCCAGTTAACAAATTTACTTTCACAGGTGTATGAATTAGTAATTCTGAAACTATTCTATGTGTGTGCTAGGTTTGAACTAGCATACTAGCATACTGTAATAACTGTATGTTGTGACTAATGAGAGTCAGGTTTCTCAATGTCAGAGAAAGAATCATCAAATAAAGGGGGAAGGCTGGCCTGAACCTAGCGGGGCTGGATTGGAATGGGAGTATCAGCGTGAACCCCTGGTTGTTCATGTCATATATTGTGTGTATATATATGTTTATATATATGCTACATCTATATCTAGCTATATGTATACATGCAGGGATAGAAATAAATATAGATGTGTACACTTGTACCTACACAAACATTTATTTCCGAGCTCTGTCAGCTGAGAGGGCCTAAAAGCAATGACAACACATAGCATCCAGATATTGGTTTCTAAATACCATTCTCTAATAAAAGGAACCGGGGACCCTTGGAGAAATGGCTGATGTCAGGGCTTGACCACGAAACATACAAGATGAGCCTGGAGTATCATGTAATGTCAAAAAGTAAGGAAGTGCTCAAAAAATGACAGGGCATCTCTAAAGGACACAAGAGCCAAATTGAAGGAACTCTTAATGGCCAGATGTAGGAAAATTTGAGCAAAAAAAAAAAAAAAAAGGTATTATTGGATTATAACCTAAAGAATAAAATAAATGTCCATACTGATATTACAAAATTGAATAAATAAATAAATAGGGAAGAAGATAAGCTCTTCCTTAGAGCAGAATTCCAATGAATACATGTAGAGGGAAAGGGGAAATCATCACTAGGCAAATATCACAATTACGGTGGTTGTTGCAAGCAAGAACCATTAATTGATGTCAAAATTAATGGGCAAAGGTATGATGAGAAACAGGCTATTTGTATGATCTCCAAGTATCTCCCCAACAAGAGTACTTATTAATATATTACAAAGGGAAAAATAGTAACTTACAGTGGAAAACCTGGCATATACTACCTTAGTTATATAATCACAGTTAACATTTCAAGTAATAAGACATGCCAACATCAATTTGCCCCTGGTACGATGCACTGAGAAGGGCACAGCGTCACTTTGGTGGTAATTCTTGTCAAAACTGCATGCATACCTCCATCTTCTCATGAGAAAAGATCCAACTCAATTTGAGTGACATTTACAACATCATTGGCCTGGAGGCTTCGAAAGTGTCAAGGTCATGCAAGACAAAGAGACTGAGGAACTTGTCACAGATTGAAGGACACTAAGTAAACCCAATAACTAAATGCAATGTGGCATCCTGGATTAGATCCTGGCAAAAGGGACATAAGTGTTTTGGAAAACTGGCAAAATTCAAATAAGGTCTGTAGATTAGTTAATGGTATCATACCAATAGTAATTTCCTGCTTTTCATGATTTTACTACAGTAATATGTTAATATTAGGGGGTGCTGAGTGAAGTATATACAGAAACTCTGTACAGTTTTGCAATTTTTCTCAAAGTCTAAAATTATCTCAAAACAATAAATTAAAATATAATGTTGTGTTTCTCTAGCATCTTCTGAACGTGATAAGTTTTTATATAGTATCTTTATGAACTTAAGGATTTAAGCATATTTTATTTGTTTTGATCCATTATAGTTAAAACTGTCCTACCTTTGGCCAATAGGAACATATTCATTTTGGATCCTGAGTCCTTTTTTTTTTGAGACAGAGTCTCACTCTGTTGCCCGGGCTAGAGTGCCATGGTGTCAGCCTAGCTCACAGCAACCTCAAACTCCTGGGCTCAAGCGATCCTACTGCCTCAGCCTCCTGAGTAGCTGGGACTACAGGCATGCACCACCATGCCTGGCTGATTTTTTTAAATATATAGTTTTAGTTGTCCAGCTAATTTCTTTCCATTTTTTTAGTAGAGATGGGGTCTCACTCTTGCTCACGCTGGTCTCAAACTCCTGAGCTCAAACAATCCTTCTGCCTTGGCCTTCTAGAGTGATAGGATTATAGGCATGAGCCACCACGCCCAACAGATCCTGAGTCCTTTTGACATGATCTTTGTAGTATCTGACAGCTTCCTTACTTTCTAATATGTAAAGATATTTGCACGTTTCACATTCCAAACCTGGAATCAGCTATTTCTCCAAGGACTCCGTGTTCGTTTTGGTGGGCAATGGTCTTTAGAGAATATAATGTGGGTGCTATAGTGCTAATTTTTACTGTGTTAGTAGTCATTGTTTTGGGACATTTTCAATGAATAGATGTAGAAAATATTTTTTTTGCTTTGTTTTAAAGGTAAACTACACCATGAATTAATACTGGTACCTCCAATTCATATCTAGGACTATCGAGTTTCTACTTAACCTCATTTATCTTACATCTGTACATTCTTTTAACTAAAATCTTGCTTCTTGATGGTACCAACATAATTATTCATTTGACATACACATAACAGTCTCAGAATATCAATCCCAATATTATCACCAAGAAAATATTGAGAAGAAATATATGTATATATGCATATTTGCATTTATTTCATTTATTTTTGTCCTTAAGATATATTCTACTGGGGATATACAGTCAAATTACCTGTTTTGAAGTCACTTGGAATAGTTTCTCTTTCTTGGTTATACCACCAACAGGATACATAGTTAAATTCATATGTTTCATTTTTCTTTTGTTTTTAAAGGACATATTATAACTGAAATTTTGTTTTATGACTATGTAAAATATTTACTGGTTCCAGAGTCAAATCTATAAGAAACAATATATTCAAAGAAATCTAGCTTCTATCCCCACCTCTTCAACACTATTCCCTCACTCTGATTATGGGTGAGCATTTAAAAACATGTATGGTTTATCTTTCCATTTTGTTTACATGTAAGCATACATGTGTACATATGAATCCATAATAAAATGGTAACAGATGTACATGTTGTCTCCACCTTGCTGTTTGCCACTGAATATCTCAGAGATTCCTCCAGAGCAATATAATAGACATATCCTTCATTCTTTCCTGCCACTACACGATTTTTTATTAGTTTATTCAACCAACCCCTTACTGATGGACATTTGGGTTGATTTTGGTCTTTGGCTTTTCAAATCGTGTTAAGAGAGAGAGTTTTTGTTGGCAGAGCCTTAGGGGAGGAGTCAGGGACTGAGAGTGCTGGGGCATTGGGGTTCATCTCACATGGTCAGGGATTCACCCTGCATGTCCTAGAATGGGATTCCCATTCTACTGGAACTATAGCCACAGGTGAATCCTGGTTCTTGGATACTTAGGAGCAAGAGGTCCTTAAATTGTGTTTTTCAGGAACCTTAGCATGAGCTGGGCGTTCTTGGTGGTTTTGACAGGCAATCATCCTGAAAAGCAGGTGGAAGAGAAGAGAATATGGTGCTAGACAATGACCAGCCCATGAAAAATTCACTTAAACTCTCAGAGGCCTACTTTTCCCTTGGGAAAGTTTAATCCAGAGTTCTCTACCTTCTTGTATTTATCACATCAGAGCCATATAGAGGATATTAATGTCTTTAGGACATTAGTAATACTGTTTCTGACAAGTCTCTCCATGTTTCCTGTGCTCAATCTAACCTGTTTCTCCTAGTATCATCCCTAATCAAATTGTCAGATAGCTCCCTTCAGCTCTGACAATAACGATGTAACTCCTTTGGAGTAAACCACAGTGTGACAGTTTGCATCCTCCTCCTCTGACTGCTGCTCCTCAGTCTCATTTTTCTCTGCCTGTCCCTTATAGTTGGTGTTCCCCAAGGGTCTGTTCTCAGCCTTCTTCTCAGTAACCTTTTTTGGATCCTTGATCTTTCAGAGAATTCAATCAAAGCTATGGATTTACTCTTTTCTCAGAAAAATGTATATTTACACCTACACACAAAATTGTGCATATCATTTCAAGGGGTTCATGGACACTCCTCCATGTGCACAAGTGCCAAGACATCTGCTCTCACACGCTCTGAGCTTCCTCTCCTAGGACCTTCCTTCATTTGTCATCGAAACACCAAGGACTCCCAAATCATATCTCATGCCTGGACCTCTCTCCTGCTCTTCGGCTGCTTCCAGGTCATCCCGATAGATCTGTAGACCTATAGAACATGTCTGCAGCTGAGGTTGCCCTCTCCCTCTGATGGGTCCACTCCTCCACCCATGTCTCAAAGGGTGGTTTCATCATCTGACTTGCTGACCAAGCCACAGCCAGAAGACATCGTGATTTCTTCCCTATCACTCTCCACATCTAATCAATGACTCTTAAATAGGAGCAAGACCCATTTATTTCCCCCTTGCCAAAACCATAGTTCAGGCATCATCTCTCACCTGGATGGCTCTAGCAGCTTCCTAACTGGTCTCCTGTTCTCTTGAACACAACTTCTCCCCACCTGGGTATCTATCATTACCCGGCAGCTAGTGAGATCTCTCTAAATTGCAATCTGATCATATCACTTCCTTGTTGATAACTCTTCAAAAACATCCCCATTGCCTCCTTGACAGGCCTTAACATGACCAAAAAAGGCCTCATTGCTTGCTCACTGGGGTTTCCAACTTCTCGATCTAATTTTATCCAGGATCTCTGTGTTGATGGGAGTCAAGGTGAGATTTGATATAAAACTTTATTTTGTAAACGTCTCATAAACCATCCAAGCAGGTCCAAAGATCACCAAATAGAACAGGGCTGAACCTGGGTAACGAGGCCAGGTCACAGACATTTTCTGAGCAGCGGCTGTAGGCAAGGAAGTCACTACAAGGAATGCAGAGATGAGTAAGACAAAGTTCTGCCTCCAGGGGCCTTAAAGTCCATAAAGGGGATACAGGGTGGACAAAAGAGGCATTTTCCAAATGAACTATTGGAGAAAACAAACGCATAGGTGTCTACCATGTGGCAGGCATCGTAACATAAAATAAAATGCAATTAAATGTGAGAAGAAGAAAGAGAAAGTACCATGGGTTGTAAGGGGAGAAATGACTTCCAGTTGAGGTAGGTTGACAAAGTCTTTCTGGAAAAGAAGTACTTGAAGACAGAAGGGAAGGCAGGGTATGGACATGTAGAGAAGGTTCCTGGCCTGGGAGCGCCTCCAGGCAGGAGCCAAGGTATGGGTGTACCCTTTGAAGTTGACTGCGGCCTGGGGGGGGGGTCCTGTTCCCACCTGGGCTCCAGCCTCTATACAGTGAGGAGGCTTCTGGAAGCTGAGGATGGCACTGGTGGCATCCCTCTACCTTCTCACAGTGAAACCCTGCAGGGGTTCTGAGGTGTGATGGACGTTACCACCCAGTACAGCTGTTGTCCATTTCACAGATGGGAAGAGTGGAGTCCAGAGGAATTCAATTAAAATGTTCAAATACTGTACTTTCTACATACTAGGTAAAAATGATAGGGAATAGAGAAATGCACAAAATTAGTTTTCTTCCCTTTGGAAGCGGAGTTATTGGCTATGGGAGTTCAGAAGAATAAGGAATCCCTTTAAGCTTAAATGTGAGGTGGTAGTCAAGGAAGGCTCCTTGGAGGAGGTGTGAGTTGAGCAGAGCCTTACAGTGTGGGGGGAGTGGTGTAGGATTTGTAGAGGTTGGTAGGCAGGGGAGAACCTCCAGGTAAGGGCAAAGCATAGGCGTGCTCAGGGGACAGTGAGGACTCCAGATGGGGCCTGGAAAGGGGGCCAGTGAGGCTGATCTGTGGAAATAAGGCTGGGGGTAAGTGGGAGTCAAACATTGGCCCCAAATAATTGAATCTCTCTCTCCTCTGTACTCGCTCTGTGTCCCCTAGGACCAGCTGCTCTTCTGTGACGACTGTGACCGCGGCTATCACATGTACTGTTTAAACCCCCCAGTGGCTGAGCCTCCAGAAGGTAATGATGATGAGGTCGGCCCTAACAGCAGTAGCAGCTACTACCCCTGCCTCTTAGTGAGCCCTCACTGTGGCGCAGGCCTCGTGCTAAGGGCTTTACATGTCTTGTCCCATTTAATCATCACAGCCTATGAGGTAGGTATGACTACTACCATTTCTCAGGTGAGGAAACTGAGGCACAGCTCAACCAGCTGGAATTTCACCTTGAGGGCCGAGGAGATGTTTCCCAGACACGTAGCTGAGATGGCAGGGGAGGTGTGTGCTTCCAGGGGAGCTGGAGTGGGGTTAGGGGGCCTGACGGAGGGTGAGGATCGCCACAGCCGGTCACGGGGTCATCTCTGAGCACGTGCTTCCTGCGGAGCAACAGACTCCAGCTCGTTTTCAGGATGGGGACTTGGTCTCTGAGTTGTGAACATCAGAAGAAAACAGGGTATCCAAGAAGTTAGGGCCACTGGGGTTGGGCGAGGGGGCTGCCACTCACGCCGTCTTGTTTCTTGCAGGAAGCTGGAGCTGCCACTTATGCTGGGAACTGCTCAAAGAGAAAGCCTCGGCCTTCGGCTGCCAGGCCTAGGGCCCAGGTCACAGGACGTGACTTGCTGCTGGAGAGGCTGAAGCGGAGCCCAGTTCAAACCAGATCAAGCCCTCCTGCCACACGGCCAGACAGACCAGCTGTAAGGAAAAGAAACGGTCCTGGCGGGGCACGGACACGCGGCACCAAGAGGGTGAGGTACCTGCTCACCTCCCCCTGCGCACGGTACTGCAGCCAGCACCTCCTTGTCTCTACCAGAAGGACCTTGCACTTTTGCAGAACACCCCCCGCCCCAGCCCCGTGGACCCTGTCACCTTCACCCTGGCGCCACGGCCTTCTCACTGGTTCCCATTTTAAGGGAAGCCATTTTGTGACCACTCATCCATCATTTGTGTGTAGTTTGGTGTTTTTTATCTATCGCGTTCCAGGAAATCTTCACACAGCCTCCTCCCTACCGCGGGCTTAGGCTCTGCATCCTGAACTCTCACCAGAGGAACAGAGGGCTGCTGTTGAGAAGTTGTGGTTTGGTACAAGCCTCAACAGAAACTTGTACCCATGGAGCCTTGAAACCCCTTCCTGTTCCTTGGTCTCTGCGGGGAGGAAGAGTTGATTTCTAGAACCCCAGCAGTGGCCCCCGCAGCCAGGATGGTCTGGATCCACTGTGCTAGGTGACTTAACAGGGTGGGGAGGGAAGTAGAGGCACTGAGAGATGGGAGGAAACATTGTGAAAATAATGCTATGGCCCCGCCATGGCCAGTCAGTATTTGTTATCCATCGGGAGAGACTTTGCAAGGGACCAGGCCGGTGCCTTGATCTTCAGCGCTGGGGCATCCTGGAGGTGAGACAAGCCACAGCCTATGGACAGAGGAAGATGCTCAAGACTCCCTCCCATCCACCTGGGTCTAGAGGCCTGGCTCAGCTTCCCCATGACGGGGGGACCCAGGAACCAGGAAGGCAAGCGCAGGCTGCCAGTCAAGATTCCCAATGCTGGGTACAAGGGACCGCAGCTTTGAGAAACGCTTCAGTACTGATGCAAAGCTACGAATTCCTTTTCCCAAGTGATTTCTTCCTTCCACTGTATGTTTGCCATTGTCTACTGAGACCCTACTGGAAATACTCGGACGGGGGAGAGATGATTGCCACCTACACAAATAATTAGGGTGATGAGGTTGTGTATGATCAGGGTGGCGATGATTCGGAACCCTCGGCTTGAGGACGGCTTGTGTCTCCTCACATCCCCAGTGTGTGCCAGACTCTTGTTTTCAAAAAAGTGTTTCTAGAAGAAAGAGGTGGGGAGGCTCAGCTTCCGAGAACTCTGTGTGTTGGAAGATAGCCCTGCGGGCTGGAGCGGATTGGCTGTCTTTGAATCGCAGCAACAGCGCAATCACTGACACATTTCTGGAAAAATCATTTGCCCAAAGGGCAGGTCTCAGTGAGCGGGACCCTTGCGCATGCTTGGCTTCCCTGAAATCGGCTCTGTCTCTGTGGTCCGGCTGCTTGCAACAAAGACCCCGGTTATTTTTAGTTCTTCAGCTCCTGAAGAAGCCCGGGAGACCTGGGCTAGTTGGGTCCCTTCTGCCCAGCTGCAGTGTTCGCTCAGCCACTCGGCAGCAGCCTTCCTCTCCTGGCTAATTGCTCTCGGCCGGTGGCCCCAGGGCAGCCTGGCGTGGAGCCGAGCGGTGTGGGTCTCCCCCACTCCTTTGCACAGTGACCTGTGGACCGAGATGGGGGTCACTCTCCTGCAGGGGCCTGAGAGTTACACACATGCATAATGATGTCATTTAAAGGGCCCCTGTCTGAGTGGAATTTTCATCTTCCTCTTAAGATAATTCCTCCCCCCTGTTGGTTTGATGAGCCCATCTAGATTCTGAAAGGCCAGGGAGAGCCGGGTAGGGTGACATCACATCGGAGGGGCACATTTCCTCTCCCGACTACTCTGGCTCTCTATCTCCCCACAAAACCTCTCTCTTCCCACAAAACCCAAAGCAGGGTGTCTTTAAAGGCTGATTATTGGTTTTGTGATTCACTTTAACTTAATTTTAGAAAAAAAAATTCCTCAAATATTCCTAAATGCCACAAGGACTTAAAAGTTAAAAAAGCAAATCCGAAACCCCGAATTGTGGCTCCATTACTTGACAGGTCCTCCTTGGAGTATGTGCAAATCCATTCCCTGCAGAAGTGCAGACAGGAGGGCAGCCCTGTGCCATCTCCAGCCACCGCGTCTGCTCTGCCCGCGGGAGCTGAGCCGGGTCGGGGTCTCCCAAACCAACACAGGGCACTGGAACTTGCCCGACGTGGTGGGGTGGTCAGAGATCGGAACTGACATTAGGAAGGCTCCACAGTTCCCTTCTCAGTTTCATGACTCCCTGCAGAAGGGGCCCAAGCCCTTCGTCTTTGGAGGCCTCGGTTTCCCCATCAGGAAAGCAAGGGTAGCAAAACCAGCTGTGGGACGGTGCTGTCAGGGTTCTGTAAACAGACAGAAATCTCCAGAGTTACATTTATCACCTCTGTGTTGAAAAAAGGAAGGTGTTGGTAGACTTCAGATTGGTCTTTTTCTTCGAGCCCCAGAGAATGAGCTAGAATCGTAGGGTGCATGTGAAGGGTCAGGGTTTTAGTTTCCCCTCTGCCACGGAGTAGCTGTGTGACACTGTGCAAGTCACTTAATATCTCTGTGCCTCAGTTTGGTTTGCCCACCTGTAAAATGGAGACTGTAATACTTGCCCTGGCGATTCCACAGTGACATTGGGAGTCTTAAAAAGCATTATGTTACAAAAGCCACCACTGCGGAACCGTGCTTGTCTGGGAGGAACCGCAGATGCTTTCCCTGCCCACCTTGTAGGGTGAGCGGAGTTGGCTGTCTCCTTGGCATCTCCCTTGTGAGCACAGGGGGTTCCTACTGTACGGGCCTGGCTGCCTGTGGTCAGGGCCCCCAGGCCAAAGCTGTGACCAAGGAAATGGTGACTTGTGTGGGCTGTGGTGGGAGGTGAGGGATTTACCATGGGTTTGGGGACTTCAGCAGGACTGGCGCAGCTCAGAATGGAGCGCTAACTTCCGGAGAGGGCCAGCGTTCACCGCAGGCAGTTGTAACACTCATTTTATGACCTTGGCTTCAAGCCCAGCCCTGGGCAAATGGCTTCACCTCTGGGAGCCTCGTTTCCCACATCTGTAAGGTGGGGGCCTACGGCCTGTCCAGCAAGGTCGTCCCAGGGATCAGAGGTAATGCTGGTGACCATCCTGGCACAGGCTTGGCACGATGAAGGCCCCCAGTGCACGGTAGCTGTTGTCATTTTATGCAGAGGTCGATGCTGTTGTCTTCCAGGTCAAACCCTGCGACGGCCAGGGTTATCTTTGCTTTGCTTTCCAGCTTGATGGTGGCTCCAGCAGACCAGAGAGGTGAGGCTGCAAGACCCACGCTGCAAGGCGAAATCTTGTTTCCTGTAGGCATTTCTGAAGCACTGGTTTTTGGGAGCCTGTAGCAAATCCAGTGTGGGCAACGCTCTGAGGAAATGCAGACAGGGCTCCTGCTGAGAGGTTCACACTCGGGCTTTCCTGCTGCAGCCGCACTGACTCATCGCATCGTACCTGGGGCAGGAGCCAGCAGGTCCCAGGGCCCCTGCTTCTGTGCTGGCCCGGGGCGAGGTTGGAGCCTGGGCAGGCCAGGAGCAGCTACTTCCCTGTGGTTCGGGCTCAGACGATTGACTGGAACCAGGGAGAGCCTGTGGGAGGGAGGTGGGAGGGAGGGGGGAAGGAGGCCAGATTCCTTCAGAGCTGGGGAAGGTTTTGAGGTTGGGGGAGGGTCTGGGTTTCACAGTGATGGTTTCATGATACCCTGGAGCGTTACACTCATGGTGCATTTTTGTCTCTGTGCTTTGAATACAGCACGATTCCTTTCAGCTCTCCCCTCACAAAGTTCAGGTATTTTAAGGAAGAAAAATGAAAGAATTGTTTTGTGTTGTTAGAGAAAGATGACTGGCAACCTCAGGCTTCAGGGCTCCGAGAAGAGGGGCTCGCGGTCTCCCTTTTGTGTGCGTGTGTGCAGGGGGTGGGGCACAGCTCCGCAGGTGGTGGGGTGCCCTGAGGACGCCCTTCCTTGCCCCACAGGCTGGGACGGGAGCAGCCCCCTTCCTCTCTCACTTCCCTGCCACCACTCCGGGCCTCCCCAGGGTGTCCCAGTGTGACAGCTGTGCCCAAGGGAGAAGTTGGTGGCCCGTACCAGAGCCACCCTCACACCCCCACGGAAGGTGCCGTGAGTCCCAGGCCTGGCTCCTTTTATGGGTGGTGCCGTTGTGTGACCTTTAGCAGGCTCCCATTTCTGGAGGGTCCTGGGCAAGGGGGCAGGGCAAGCATCATGAAGAAGGGAGCTCAGGGAGGGAGCTCGTGGAGGGGTGAGGGTCTGCGGCAGAACAAGATGGAGCGGCCTGATGTCCTTAGGGGGGATTCTGGAGCTAAGTGAAGAGTAGTTAGAACCCATTTTTCCTGAGGCCTGTGATCCTAGACAACAGAATTGTTTAAAAAATAAAAAGGGCGAGCCTTTGCCCAGTTCTGGACACCGAGCCAGATCCCCCTTCCTCGAGGCCCCTGTTGGTTGGTGGGAGGGGTTCTGAGGGCAGAGCAGAGGCCATGCCCCTCACCCAGCCAGCGCTCGGGAGAAGGCTGCGGGGTCAGGGATGGCAGCCTTGGGAAGTGGACAGCGGGAGGCTGGCAGGTCCTGCCCCCACCTGGCGAAGTGGATGTCCCCTCCCCCCTAGCTTGTGTTTTGCCCTTTTTGGAATCTTGCTCCTACCCCCAAAGGATGCTTTTGATTTTCAGATGAGCCCAATTTCATCTGGATGCCAGGTGGGGAGTAGAGGGTTGATGGGAGGAAGCAGATATTTTAATTTGCCGCAGGCCTGCAAGTCCCCCGCCTGAACCTCAACTGTCCTGGGGCCTGGGCCCTGTAGCTGTCTGTGCATCGGGCCTCCCTTCGCCATCTCTGAGCACTCCCAGGGCTTGGGAGTCTGTTTATGATTCTCTGCCAGAGGCCACAGCCACCAGCCCCAAGTGAGGGAATAGCAGGGCAGAGGGGCCGGTTCAGGGCCTTTGCAGGGTCTTTGAGAGCTGGGAACCCCTTCCTAGGGAGGCTGGAGACCCCCTGGTCTGTGTGAGGGGCCAGCTGAGAGGAAAGAGGAAAGGAAGAGGTGGGTGCTGTCTGCGGGCACCCTGGATGTGGGAGGGTGAACGGCCCCCAGACAGACGGAGGGCAGCTTCGTCTCAGCGTCTCCCCTGCCACCAGGGGCCTGACGTGGCAGCACCTACTCCATGTGGCACCCACTCCACCATCCAGCGCCGGCCGCTGGGAGAGAGGCCCAAAGGAAACCTTCAGGAAACTCTGTCATGGAAGGTCCGGGCCTTGCCAGTTCTGCATTGCGTGGGTTTCCCAGAAGGAACAGGGAGCTCCTGTGTGAGGGGAAGTTTTGGGAGCGAGTGGGTTCCCAGAGACGTCTCCTCCGGTTCCAAGTGAGCCCTGGCTATGTCCTCGCACGCGGCTGAGTCCTGCAGTAACTCCCCAGGGCCCCGCCAGGCTGAGGGGGGTCTAACGGGTCGGAGGGCACAGGCATGACCCTTGGTTTCCGGTCTGTCCCCCCTTCCTCCCTTTCTTTGCTCCAGTGCCAGCCTCAGGTTGTGGGCAGGTGGCCTTGAAAGAGGGACATTCCACAGTCTCCCCCTCATTGGCCCCACCAGAGAAGGGAGTATTTTGCTGATGGTGACATTTCCCAGGGCAGGCCAGGGGAAGGCAGGGACCAGGACTGGCAGGCAGCCAGCACCCTCTCGGACAGAGATATAATTACTAATAATGACCTCTAGCCCAAGCAGCAGTGAAACGGCCCTTCTGGCCGGCACCAGCCCCGTCTGGCAAACAGGCGCTGCCATGGTGGGGACGGGAGGGCAGGTAAGCGGTCCCTGCAGGAAATGGGGGTGTCCCTGGGGCCTATAGATTCCCTCAGCTACACAGCCTCACGGACCTCCGGGCTGTATTCACACTCCTGCATCCCATCCCCCTTTCTGGCCTCTCCGCATCTCTATCCTTTGTGTCAATACTGTTAATGCTGATGGGGAGAACCGGGTCGCTCGTGCATGTATGCCCATGTGCACACACACATGCATGCACACACACGCACCCTGCTTAACAAGCTAAAGGGAAACTCTGATGTTGCTCCGGGCTGAGAGGCAGAGCTGGAGCCACCAGGCAGGACACGTCTCTCCTGTGGCCTCCTCCAGCCCCCTCCTCCTGCTCGCGGGCCTGCGCAGCCACGGGGGCTTACAAAGGGACGTATGTTCTTGGAGAGCCCCTGGCTCCACGGACTCTCTCCATCTCTCCCCTTCACTCATCTCTGCTTCTTTGAGGGAGATGGTTGGCAATTGTTGGGGATGTGGGAAAAAAATCTCAATTCTGCTATCGACGGGAGGCAGCGATTCTATGGCTGGAACTGGGGTTGTGGTTTTTATTGCTTGGTTTGGCTTTTCATGTCTGTTCCCCACCAAGACCTTCCTCCCCTTCCCATCCTGCCTTCTGCCTTCCCTGCACCCTGCCCTCCCTCCCTCTGCCATGCTGGATGCTAAAGGAGGGAGGGGAGAACCAGTGGCAAAAAGGAAAAAGGAAATATACCCCCTGCACTTTTTCAACATGTAGTTGAAGGGGACTATACTAGAAAAAAAAGGAGGAAACGCTGCTAGATATGTGAGCGAGAGCATGAAAATATGGGGCGATTATCTCAGAGCAGCGGAGGTGGGGAGCAGGGGGCTGGAGAGAGGAGGGTAGGCAGGCCGCAGTCCGGGCTTGCCAGTACCTCTGGGCCAAGTGGCGTTTGGGAAGGCAGACCCATCACGCTTTTGCCTTAGATGGTCAATGCTCAGGAAGCATTTGCGCTCCTCTGGCCAGGAAAGGGAAGAGTGTCCACACACCGCTCATCTGCCACGTTTGACCACTCTGGGTGTTTTTCCTCCAAAGGCAAATGAACACATCGCCTGCCTGCCATGTGATTAAGGGCCTGCTGGGACTGGCCGAAAACACAGTCGGCGGGGCACTGACTGTGTGCGAGGCAATGCGCTGGGTCCTGTAGGGGCTGGAAAATGAGCCACATCCTGGCCCAGCCTTCAAGTTGCTTTTCAACCATAACCTTAAACTGCCCTAAGGAATCCTGATCGTATGTCAAGTGCTGTGCCGCCAGGGAGGGTGTATGTGTACGTAGGTCTCTCTGTTCAGGAGGCACGTTCTTCATCGGTAGAAGTTGAGCAGGCTAAAACTTCCGGTTGTTTCTGCCCTCTGGAGGTTGAGGGGAGGAAAGCAGATGACCTCAGCCCTGTTGCTTTGATCTGTTTTCCCAGAGCACTGCGTGACAGTGCAGAGAGGAAGGCACCTGGGCTGGAGCGTGTGGGCAGCCGGAGAGGATCTCGGGCTGTGCCTCCTAATGCTGCTTTCCTGTTTCTGGGGTGGAGGGCAGGGGTGCCATTGCCAGTCCTGATCAGAGGCAGAAAGTGGCCCACTCGGTGGTCCTGTCCAGTCCCCAGTAGAGAAAGTCGCGGGTGGGAGGACTGTGGTGGGAGCCTCATGCCCAGACTGTGCGGACTCCACAAAGGCCCCAGCAGGGTCGCTGCGCCGTGCCCATATCTGGCGTGGCTGGGGTGTGTCGGGATGAAGGCCAATGTCAGAGGCATTTTCAACAAACCTCCCACGCCCACCTGTGGCCAGGTGCCCAGCAGACCCTAGCTTCACGCTTCCCTACACTCCCAGTTGTCTGTACTGACATCAGGCATAAACCCTTTGTTTCTTCTCTGCTTTTCTCTGAACACGTCGCAGCCAGAGACATGAAGCAGTAGTTTTGGGATATTCTCTGAAGAAGCCACACCAAGCTCGCTTTCAAGCAACACGCCTGGGCTTGGGGGAAGGCATGTATCTGCCCACATGCAGATGGCAGCTCAGAGCTGGCCTGAAGCAGCCTGTAGCTTTTCTGTGGGGAAGGCCCTGGGTAGCACATGGCTCCCTGCAAGGGGAATTCTGGTGCTGTCTGTGGAGACAGTCAGGGACACAAGGCCTGACCGTGGGTCTGGTTTTAAAGTGCGTGGAAGCCTGGAGGTATGCCAGGGTCTGACTCACCTGTCCATTGGAAAGCCTGTGGGCAAGGTTTTTGAGAACCAAGCCTCCTCTGAATGGCCCAACCTCGTCTTATCTTCAGTGCTGGGGGGAAGGGACAGGGAGGGCCTCCGACTAGGATCCTGCCCAGGCCTGACCGGCAGCACTGCCCCCGGGGAGCTGGTGGGGCCCTCTGAGCCCACAGCTCCCAGCTCCCTGAGCCCAGGAGCCCAGGGGCCGAGCTCTGAGGGGACCTCCTCTCCCCCCACACTGCAGTGCACCCTCAGGCTGAGAATACAGTCTGCTCAGACCCTCCCTGCGTGACGTCGACCCAGCGGAGTGATGGCCGGTCCATGTCACAGGGTTGATTCCTGAAAGAGCCAGAGCCAGTCCTCAGCTGGGTCTGCTCCCCTTTCCAAATTGTTTCGGGCTGAGGGCGATTTTAAAGCCCAGGTTCGATAACTTTCTCCCTTTGACAGCCAAGAAATGAAGCATCTCTGCCAAAAAGCCAAAAGAAATTGGTTTCCTTCTTCTACTTGCTGAAGCCCTACTGTGTCTCTCCTTGGGCGTGGCTGGTCTGGTGGCTTTGGTGAGGCCGCCACTGCTTATGAACCCTGGGTGGGCTTTGGCAGGAGGCCCCTGGGGTGGAAGGGTGAAGTGGCCCCTCGGGAGGAGCCAGCTGCCCCACTGCCCTGAGCAGGAGCTCCAGCCTGCACAGGCTCCACGAGGCCGTGGGGGCCCTCTGGGCCAGTCAGGGCAGGAGGAGTTGCAGAAGGGGCTGTTTCAGTCCTCACTGCCTGGTCCCAGCTGGTGCATGCGATGGGGATGTCTCGCAGCCTTAGGAAGGTGCTGCCCCTGGATTGCTTTGGGCTGCATTTGGAAAGGGGACCCGGGAAATGTCCCCCTTGCTGTTGCTACTGACACCTCTGGACCTGTAGATAAGAAGCAAACTTAGGGTCACTTCTTCCAGGCATGGGCACGAGAGAGAAGCCATTTCAACATTTTATCCCCATCATTCCAAAATGCTCCTGTCTCTTTTACACCTCCCCTCCCCAACTCCTTTGGAAATTCTTAGTCATGAAAGAATGACCTAGAGCACTGGTGATAGAAACGTCTCCTCCCTCTGCGCTCCTGAACTCCTTCCCCAGTGGACCTTGGACCCAACGCCCATTGCCTCTTGCTGACCGGACACCCTGGAGCTTTTGCCTTGAGCTGCTCGGGTTCTTCAGACCAGGACTGAGGTGGACACAGCTTTGGTGAGGTCAGAGAAAAGGGCTACGGATTGGGGAAGTTGCGTGTGACCGTCTGAAGGCAAGATCTCTGCGTGGCTCGCTCTGCCACAGCAACAGACAAACGAAAGCCCCATCTCCTGCCCCACTCCCTCTCCTCCCTATCAGCGGTGCTGTGGTCGCGGTCTCTGTCTATAGGTGTGTGTGCCACGCTGGTCCTCTGTCCCCAGTCTGTCAAATTCCCACGCTTGTGTGGCCCCTAACCTGAAGATGTGTTTGCCCTGTCTGAGGGATATACCGAGATCTCTCAGTGTTCCGTTGTTGGAGATGAGGCTGCGCTGAATCTCCCACTCTCCTAAGCGGACACGCTGGTTCTGTGACTTCCCAGAGAGCTGGCAGACTGTGAAAGTCTCCAGCAGGACCTGCAGGTTGGAAACAGCCCACATCTGGATTTGGACTCCCTGACCTAGGACTTGCCCAGAGGCAGAGACAGCTGCTCTTCACTCAGAAGGCTGGTGGCCTGTGAGCCAGGGCCACCTCCCCTCGCTTGCTGCCTCCCCCCTCGTCCTGACCGCGTTCTGGGAGCAGGGCTTGGAGAGGCCAAGACCTGCAGCTAATGTGATGAAGAGCAGCATGGGGATGGAGCAGCCCTCATCTTTAGGACCCCCGGTATCCCAGCCCCTCTGTGGAACCCTCACATCTTCACAAAGACTGAGCCACAAGCCCCCATCCCTTCCTTGCTGTGGTTAGTATCTTGTTCTGTGATTGGTTAGCAGTGTTGACTACCCATGTAGCAAATCTTTTGTCTGCGATTTAGAGAATGTGTACACAAATAAAAGGCTTTAAAAATCTTGGGAACTCTTGGTTACTCTCCCCACCTCCAATCTTTAAAATATCAATTGCAAATGTATAGACATGGTAGAGCCCTTTCATGTTGGGGCGTGTAGTGGTGCTGTGTTGTAAGAGCGTGTGTGTGTGTGTATTTGTGTGTGTTTGTGTGAGAACACACACGTGCATGTGCTTCAGCCTCCAGGGGAACGCTAGTGGGTACATGTTTGCAAGGAGACTCCAGGAGCAACAAATTCCAGGTCTTAGTTGCTCCCTGGTGACGGAATTCTGACCCCGTCATACACAAGTGCCAGGGAAGCCACGTCATGGCGGCTCTCATGGGCACAGCAGGCAGCACAATCTCTGGCCTCCACCGAGAGCTTCATCTGCAGGAGCGGAGCAGCTCATTCTCAGGAGACCCCTCTGAGAAGATCCTGGGGCATCCTGAAGGGAGCCTACTGGAATTTCTGGGGGAGAGGACGTCGATGACTCAGAGATGGCTCCCAGCAGAGGTGGGGAGGCTGTTGGGGACAGATACACCTCAGGCGCAGGACCCATCTGGAAGCTGGCTGAGTCATTGCTCGCTCCCTCTTGGCCGCCTTCCATGAAGGCGGTGAGTTGGCTGCCCTGGGCATGGAGCAAGAGGCATCGCTGAAGACACATCTGCCCTGAGAGTCTCTGGAGTCTGCTTAGCAACTGCCTTAAAGGAGCAGCCTCTGGGTAAGGACTCCTGGTCCACGCAGGAATTGGTTTCCTGAGGCTGCAAGTTAAGAGTCAGTCTTCCAAAAATAAATTTAAGATAAACAAATAAATAAAGCCTCTACTCCATGCTGGGCACTAGGGATACAGCAGAGAAGACAAGGGGCTTACAATCTTGCCGAGGAGGCAGGACCAGACAGGTAATGACACAACCTGCGATGGGTGGGTGGGGGATAGGGAGCTGGGCGAACACAAACGCCAAGGTGCTCTTAGTGGGAGTCTGCTGTACGTTTCAGTAAGACACCGGTGGACGTGGCAGCGGGAGTGCACCACTGTTCTTCAGTAAGTCATTCGCGTGCCTCCAGCCTTTGCTTTTCTAAGTGCAATATGGGGCCGTTATTTCCGCAGAGGTAGCCATTGATTGTTGCTGCAGACACGGGCCATTGAGCAGGTTGTTGAGCCATCTCTGCAGAGGGAGTGATGTTCACATCCAGGGGCTGGAGAAGAAAGGCCAGGTCTTCGCCCAGAGTGGTTTCAGGTGACAGCTGGGCTTGCAATGCTGAACTGCTTTTTCCAGCAGCCGGCGGCTTGGGCTCACCATGACGTCTAGACAGGAGAAGATCACACAGATACCCACAGTCAGACCTTTCGTCTGCACAGACGGCTGTGCGAGGGTCCGCTTCCACCCCAGGGAGCCCAGCTTTGCATCCCGGTGTGCTATGGTCTCAATGTTACATCTCCCAAAATCTACGTGTTGAAATCCCCACCCCCAAGGTGATGGTATAAGGAGGTGGGGACTTTGGAAGGTGATTAGGTCACAGAGCCCTCATGAATGACATAGGCGCCTTTATAAAGGAAGCCAGAGAGAGACCCCTTCTCCCTTCACCACGTGAGGTTAAAGTGAGAGAATGGCCGTCTATGAGGAAGTAAGTGGGCCCTCACCAGACACTGAATCTGCCAGCACCTTGAGCGTGGACCTCCCAGCTTCCAGAACTGTGAGAAATAAATTTCTGTTGTTTTAAGCCACTCAATCTGTGGTATTTTGTTACAGCAACCTGAATGGACTAAGACAGTCTTATCCCACCAATTGCTGAGAGAGGGCTTTGGAAGACTCAATAGACACACCATGGTCTGTGTGCTGGGCCAGGGGACGTGGACTAACACAGACCAGAACCTGACGTTGCTCTGGGGAGTCCGAGGGATGGGGGAGGGAGGGGAAAACTGGAGGGATCCAAATTATGATCCCTCAAACGTGGAGCAGAATGGATCTCCTCTGCGTTTTCCTTAGGGAGAGGAGAAGGCATGGGTTGGGGTGTGGTGGGGCGGGGTGACTAAGAGGAAGAGACCAATGGGATAAGATGACGGTGCCACCCAGCACCCGGTGGTGGGTGGAGTCCCAGGGATAGGACTGTTACAGGGATGTGACATGGCCACCCCGCCCTGGGTTGGCAGAAAGGACACTGGGAGAGAAGCCAGAAGTTCTCGGTCTTGTATTTTCTATCCAGGTGACCTCTGACTTTACAGATACAGGCATGAGTTTCCACAGAGCCAGCCTTGGGCCCAGGTGGGTTTGGGAAAGGAGCCAACCGGACAAAGGTGGACATGCATGCAAATGACATGCCTGCCCTTAAGTTCCCGAGGTGGCCTGAGTCACAGGCCCTCTGGGGCAACACACAGAGCCTGGCTCCATGCAGCCCCTCAGCGTGGTGTGGTTTAACACCAGACACAAGAAGCCAGAGGTTTGGGTTGTTCTAGAACAATGGTTTCCCTAAGTAGATTCTGCAGAGGCCTAGGATTCTGGGAAAGATTTTGAGGATGCCTAGAAGCCTCAGGGAACAGGGGTGGAAAGAAGTTTCCTGAGCCTCAGGCTTCAACTCAAACCATTGACTGGCACAGCCCTGATCTGTGTCTTCTATTGGCCATTTTGCTGCTTTAAAAAACACAACAGCTTGAAACTATCTTTGGGGCTAGATGGTGGGAGGGGCACAGGATGTCCCTGGGTTGTGGAGGGTGGTGTGATGATGGGAGGCCACCCTGGGCCCATGACCCTCTGCCAGGTACAAATGGACACAGCCCGTTCCCAGGTTCTCCAAGGGGGGCCTGGCCTTCAGCCGGGCCTTCTCCCTTGGCTTTCTCTTAAGCAGAGCGGAGGGACATTGGTGTCATGACCAGGAGGCTTCCCTTTGTCCTGGGCGTCCCTGCAGCCTGCAGCGCTCACTGGCCCACTGTGGTGCTCTGCTGTCACATCTGCGCCATAAGCCCCAGCCGTGTTTTGAACCATCAGCGCTTTAGCAGGGCCAGAACAACAGTGTGTCCCCAAGGCGGGTGGGTTAGGAATGTTCGGGCTAAACTTCAGGTAATTAGCATTGTTAATGCTCGTTCTGTGATATTACAGCTGTGAGCCTCATTAAAGTGTTCTCCAGGGGAAGTGAGCCGAGATCCAGGTGTCAGCTCCGCTCTGCGCGCAGGCGCCCGCCTGCCACCTCCAAGCCTCCCGTGGCAGCCTGGCTCGTCCCATCCTCCTCCTGCTCCGGCTCCCTGTTTGCTGGCATCTGGGCCGGGCCTGCTTCCCTCAGCTGGGATTTGCTCCTTCCACCCCCTTCTCCGGTGTGGAAAGCTCTGTCTCCCCTTTCCCTGAAGAGAAACGTGCCCACAGCAGGGAGCGGAATGGCTGCCTCTGGCTCAGCTCTGAAAGAGAGGGCTTCCGCTCTGGGCAGGGAACCCGAGCCTGCCCTCTGCAGTGCTGGGCGTTTTATTCAGGGCTGCACCCTCCTCTGCCTCCCAGAAATCCCAAGACCCAGGCCCCCACCTCCTGGCTGGATTTCCTGGGCTCGACTGGCATCTGCTGCGGCAGCCCCTTCTTGAAAAGAAACCTGAGTCCCTCTAGCTTTAATTTCTGGGATTCCTGATTCCTGGGAGGGGAGGCAGGGGACTGACTGTTTGCCAAACAGAGAAATATGAAACGCTTTTCAACCCCCTTGAAACCTTGAGGAAAATAATGCCAGCCCCTCCAGGGCCTAAACACAGGCTCAACCCAAAACAGAGGGAAAACACAATTCCGGAGAGCCTCCCTGGGGGGTACAGGGAGCTGAGGAGGGTCTGACAGGGGCCCAGACTCTCTGTTGTCTCCCTTTTCTGCTTCCTGCAAACCCCTGGGTCCTCTGTGTCCACTGAGATGCTCAGGGGGTCATTCAAGTCATTTTCCTGAACACAACTTTACCGTCTCATGTGGCTGCAGACGTGGAGGATACATAGAGCTCAGTGTCAACTTCAGAACCTCCCAGTGGAAGCAATGGGCCAACTGAGGGTTCTAGCACGTGCACTGGTGGATTTACTTCTAGATGGAACCACAGATATGTGGTCCCACGGCTACGCAGGAAGGGGGAAGGCATACAGAAGAGCGTTGTGGCTAGGTGCCCTGGAGCGGAACCCTGGAGGATGTGTAGGATTTGACAGCAGTAGCTTGGGGATGGGCTTTCCAAGTGGAGAGGGCAATTTGAGCAAAGGCCCCCTTCATTCTAGGGGTGCTGGTCTGGGCTGGTCTGGGACCTGTGTCTTGGACACTGGTACCCAGGCTGCACCCCAGATCTAGGGCGAACTCTCCCATGGAGCCCTTGTTGCCACATGGTCGCACAGGGAGCTGTTTTTTGAAGCTGAGAGTTACTGCCAGGGGCTCAGGGTTTTTAACCTGTAAGAGATGAGCCCGAGATCTTCCAGATTCTCTCCTGCCACTCTGATGTGTGTGCTTGGATCCTGTCAAACTATAAAGTCTGTTCTCTCTCCACCCTCTATGTGTCCTCTGGAAAGACAGCTCCTTAAACTCTTCTCAGCTCCTTGAACCTTTGTCGGAATCCCTTTTACATGTTCTCTTACAATCCTCATTTCCCACAACTCGCACTCCGACCTTCCCCTCTGTCTTTTGTCAACGTGTTTTAATAGAGTTCTCCTGTCTAGAATGCTCCTGTTCTCCCGCAAACATGCTCTCTCTCCACGTATAAATATTCTTAGGCTCAATCCTCTCCTTGTGGAACCTTGTTTGACCTGCCCGGGGAGCAGCCCCTCTCTCCCCAGAGCTCCCCCCAGCATTCCATCTATACCTCTCTTAACAGCACCCAGCACACCCTGCACCTGCTTGTCAGATTTCTCACCAGCCTCCCGCATCAGACTAGCTCTTTTGAGGGCACCGACAGTTTCTTGTTCACTGTTGAATCATAGCTATTCAGGTTCAACAAATGAATGATGATGGATATATGGATACTTGAACAAATGATTGAGTGAGTGAATGAATGAATGAGTGAATCAGGGGAGTGCAGCAGTTTGCCTCGCAGACCTAGGCATGCTCCCTGTGGGGCACGGCCTGGGGTAACGTGCAGCAGAGCCCTCCCCTGGCAGCTCCCTTGCTGGGAATGGGTTGGACGGAGGGGCCTTTATCTGTCTCTTTCTGCTGGGTCACAACAGCCCACTTAAAACCCAAATCCTCGAAGTCCCACTGCATTATTAATCAGTATCTGTTTTAAGTGGGCCACCCTGTGTTCCTCTTAAAGGAAATCCACTATGTACTTAAATAATAAATTATTGAAATGATCTCTTTGCTTCTCTGGGGCAAAAAGACCTGCTTTCTCCTGAAAGAGCTCATAAAGGACCCTGAAAAAAAATACATTATTAGCTTAGTCCCTAAACAGGCATCCACAGGCTAAAGCTATTCATAAAGAGCACCTCAAAGGACGGGGTTTTAAACTGGTGGTTTATAACTATGCTTTGATTTTGAAGGACTAGGTGGGAATCGAGACCCACCTTTCTCTAACTGGGTCTGACTTCGGCGGGAGGTGGAATGCAGTTTCTGGTGTGATCTTTCAGTTGCACTTTTGTTGTGTCATAAAATCATTAGCTTTCCTCTAGTTATGCCATTTAAAAATATATATTGCACTCCTGCATGCTTTTAATTATGTTTTGAGGCCAAAATTATAACCCTTGGGAATACATTTCCAATTACATAATGGAAGTCAGTAAGAAGATACTTTCAATTACAAAAATCGTTGGACTCTAACATTGGCGATCTGTTCGTGGTCTGGAGGGAAGCACCAGGAAAGCTCGTCCCTGCCTCAGTGTACACCATGAGAACACCAGTTAAGGGGGCGTCGGGGCCTGAGAACCCTCAGAGAGAAGGCTGGCTGTGCCACTGACATGACTGGCAGTGGGCATATCACGTAACCTCTGTGAGCCTCAGTTCCCTCATCTGTATAATGGGGATAATGACACCTACTTAGCATGGTTGCTGTGAACATTAAACACAATCACACGTGTATAGAACCTGGCATGTGTGGTTCTTCCTCTCTCATCCTTCTACTGCCCTCTCTCCACCATCCAATCACAGGTGTGGCTATTGCTTGCTCCTAGGATAAAAGGTGAATAGGATCCTTCCCTCAAGACAAAAGTTCCCTCCAGAAACTCAGGTGGCAGAATAGGGCAGAAGAAAGTAGGTGGGCTTGGCAGTCAGAGACATGTGGCTTTGCTGCTTCTTCCTATTTCCCAATGGAAAGAATTGCAGCCACCTTCTGTCTTGCATTTGTGGGAAGATCCAATCAGACAATGTAGGGAAAACTCTTGGCCCTATACCTGGCACATGACGGGCTTGTACTACACAGTAGCATCATCTCACAGTGTCAAGTTTACTCACAGACATTGAGGGGAACGTGGCAAAAGCCACACGGGCAGTCAGACACTGTACGGTGAGGACTGAGGAGAGAGAGCTTCCAGCAGGAGGGAAGGGCAGAAAGGCCTCGGAGAGGAGGCAGCATCTGAGCTCATTTGGACACCTGGTGGTGGGAGGGGCGGGGGAGAAATGATTTGCACATGCGTGGAGTCAAGGAAACGTGGCTAGTAGTCCAGGCTGGCCAGTGTGGGAGAGGGTTTTTATTTCCTTTTATTTTTTAAGCTTTATTTTTAATTGACACATAATAATTGTACATATTTATGAGGCACGATGTGATGTTTCTATACCCATAGACATTGTGTAATGATCAAATCAGAGTAATTAGCAAATCCATCACCTTGAATATTTATCATTTCTTTGTGGTGAGAACATTCAAAATCCTCTCTTCTAGCTATTTTGAAATATACAACACATATTGTTAACTACAGTCACCCTCCTGTGCCATAGAACACCAGGACTTTCTCCTTAAGGAGGGCTTAGAGGATGAGGCAGGAAGGCCCTGGGGCTGGGTATAACCCGGACAGACTCGAGTGGGGGGTGAGCAGCTCCTGCCGGAAGCCGTGGAGCGCTGCTGAGGGGTCCTGAGCCGGGGCCCTGTCACTTAGAGCCTGCTGCCAGCTGATGACCGTGGGAGGCTGGACTGTGCCAGGGCCGATGCCAGAGTGTGGGCTGGGTGCTCTGCAGACCAAACCTTGGGCCAGGCCGAGTCCCCGGGGGTTAAGATGAAGGGCTAGAGGCTGCAACCCCTTGCTCTGCACCCTTCTACCGAAGGAGCGACTCATCTTCCCATCCCTCCTTTCCTCCCTTCCTCCTGGCCCCATCCCTGCAGCCCAGCAGGCTGGGCGGGCTGAAGACAAGTCGGGGAGGAGGTAGGGGAGAGGCTGGGCAGCTGGAGTGGCCATGTGGTGTGCCTGGCCTGGCTGGCCCTCCTGCCACTCCTTTGGTGTCTCCTGCACAGGCCATGGGACCTGCCGCTGGTACGGTGTGGGGGAGCTGGGCCCAGGCTCCCAGGCTCAGAACATGAGTGGGGACAAGACCCCTGGAGAGCTTTTCTCTAGGCCATGTCTGGACTCAAGGGTCCTTGACCTTGTCTGTAGGATTGTGTGTGTGTGTGTCTGCCTGGCTTCCACCAAATTCTCAAAGGGATCTGTGAGCTTGAACACCCCTTGTTGGTGCAGCCTTTCATTTACCAGATGAGGAAACTGAGGCCTGGGGAGGGTGAGTGACTTGCTGGGTCCCACAACTAGTTAACTGCCATCCTGGGCAAACTGAATGAGAAGGATGTGCGGATGTGTGTCAGGAGAGCAGGGGTGCTGGGAGCTGGCCCAGGGTGGGGACAGAGAGGAGGGAGAGAGGGGGCAGAAAGGAAAGCCCAGAATTGCCTGGGGAGTAGCCATCTGTGTGTTTTGTAGGGGCCGGGGCCCAGCCAGGACACCTGATCCCTTTCCCAGGTATTGTTCAGGTACTTTCCCAGGATGGACTGGGCCTGGCTGGGCAGAGGGGGTGGGGGGATGGAAGGCTGTAATGAGTTCACTGTGTGTGTGTGTGTGTGTGTGTGAGAGAGAGAGAGAGAGAGAGAGAGAGAGAGAGAGTGAGGGAGAGGGAGAAGCACAAGGCAGGTGGAGAAGGAGGCTGAGGGCACGCATGCGGGCAGGGCAAGCTCTCCTTCCCTGCCCTCAGGGGGAGCCTTCCCCAGGCCTTGGGGCCAGGATGGGTGTGGATGGAGGCTGAGTCCCCTGTCAGAATTTTCCTGAAGGCTGAGTGTGCGTTGACCCACAGGACTTGCCATTTAAAATCTTATCAGCTCCCCTCAGTCTGCTGTCTCTTCCCTCCCCACCCTTGTCAGACGGCCAGGACTGGCTTTGAAACCGCAAACTCTCACAGCAGGAAGGGACCATAGGGACCAGTAAGTAGCCCAGTGATTTTCAAAATGTGCTCTTAGGGGATAAAACCCGGGGGATGAGGGCTGACTGGCCCCCACCCCAGCGCTGCCTCTACCAAGGAGCACCACAGCTACTGGCTGAGTGGTGGGTGCTCCAGCTAAGATTTCGCTGGCGAAAAGTTCCCTCGGCTGACAACATGAGTTCTGATCCCCCTGCCCGTCCCCTGAGTTTTATGGAAGGAGACCAGAGACATTAGCTCAGGGCTCCCGACTCCCAGGACCCACTGCCTGGTTTCTTCCTTCTCCCGGAATAGGGAGCATAGTCTTGGGGTCAGGGGACTGAAGGCCTAGCAGGGGAAAAGGGATGGGCCTGGGTGGTTTGTGAGGTCAAGGAAAGGGGATGGGGAGGGCCCTGAAGGGTGGCAGCTCCCCATCTGGCACAGAGGGAGCCACCCTCCCCACACCCCTGCTCCCCAAAATCCAGGAGCCTGGGTCTAGTGTTTGCTCCTACTGCAGAGCTGGGGGAGGAGTGGGGCCCCTTCCTCACTCTGAGAGGTACGTTCTTTGCTTCTCCAGCCAAGGGTGTTCGGATGACTCTTGTGTCCTTGTCAGCTTGGTGGGAATCTGTGGCAAGCATGTCTCTCTGTCTTCCAAGCCCGGGCAGAGAGAGGAGAGCGGTCCCCAGCTGCTGCACTGAGTGTGCTAAGCAGAGGTGGCTTCTGGACAGCTGTGCAAGGCCTCGTTTGCATATATGCAAATGCTGCCTGGCTCCTCTCCTTCCCAGCACCATTCAGGCAATCCAGGTGCTGTTGGAAGAGTTCCAGATCCTGCATCGAAATTAGCCTCTCAGATGGGTTTTTTTGTCTCTTAATGTGAAAATTCCTTTGAACTCCTTCCAAGACCCTGGGACCCTTCCCAGTCCCAGGTCCCACCCCCTCCAGTCATGTTAGCTTCTCAAACTCTTGGAATGGGAGCTGAAGAAACAGATTTGGAGATAGCCAGGGGTGGAAGGCAGAGTTCACCTGTTCTGGGTGCTGGTCCTGGCCCTGCCACAGTTCAGTGTCACCAGGTGAACCTCCTAACCTATCTGGACACAATGCCCCTGACCGGTAAGAGGAGAGAGAGGTTGTTGACTCTTCTGGCTCCCACTGTCTGCAAATGTTTGTGAACACCTGTGCATTAGGGCTCTTTGGTTGTAAGTAACAGACACCCATTCAAGGGCACCAAATTGAAATAGAGGGACATTTTAGGAAGACACAGGGTCTCTTGAGGACACCCCTGAGTGGGAATGGGGTGGGTTCAGTGTGTGGGGTGTGGAGTGCTACCTGCTCCCTCCGTCTCTCTTCTCAGCTCCTTTTTGGGCGACTGCTCCAATTCCCTGTCTCTGGAGACTGATTTTTCTCTGCTCCTCAGCACATGTGGTGAAAAATGAATGTCCCACGGCACCCAGCTCCAGGAAAAATGACCCACAGACACTGAGTCAAATGTCTGGCGGGGCTTGGATGCAAAGCAATGATAACGGTTTGAGATGACAGGTATGCTAATTACCTGATCCCTATACATTGTATGTACTGAGGCATCACTGCGTGCCCCAGAAATGCGCACAAGTATTATGTGTCAGTTAAAAAAATGTCTGGTGGAGGCCTGATTCCATATAACTGGGAGAAAATGGCTGTAAAATTAATTTGGCTTGAGTCAGGTGACCACCTCTGTCCAATGAGGCACGGCCAGGAGGCCAGGGACATGCAGGAGAAACATGGCTGCCTGAGGCCCACCACCCTGGCTCCTGGAGGAGGTTTCACATGCTGAGCAGACACCCAGGGAGTCCACCACATCCTGCTAAGCTGAATTATAGTGATAGCCACTGAGCCTTTACAACCGGCCATATGCTGTGCTAACCATATTTCATATAATAGTCAACAAACTGATGAATTAGATGCCATTATTATCACATTCAATCCTCCCTTCAGGTGGGTTCAATTATTCTACCCATTTTATAGATGAGGAACCTGAAGTGTGAAGTTAAGTAACTTGCTGAAGGTCATAAGGCTAATGCCAAGCAGAACTGGAACTCTCACCTGAGTCTCTCTGAGCATCACGTTATCTTCTCTAAAATAATAACTTCTGTTGAGTAGGACTCTCATGGAGATTAACTGATGTCAGATATGACAAGTGCTTATCAGAGTGTTCATTGCGAAGTAACCACTTATTTATGATGGAGTGGCTCTTTGGCCTATGCTTGAGACCCTCTAAGAACTAGGCATTCCATACCTTCTAATAGCAGCCAATTCCACCTGTAGGCAGTTCTGACTATTAAAAAATTCTTTATTTCCTGAACTTTTGGATTGGACTGAAATTGAACTCTCAGTAACTTCTATCTACTGGCCCTAACCCCACCAGACAGAGGTTGCAGTCATGGCCCCTCAAAAACACTCATCTCCTAATCCTCAGAATATGTTATGTTACAGGACGGGGGAATTTGGGTTGTGGATGGAATTAATTCTAATCAACTGGTTTTAAAACAGGAAGATTAATCTGGATTACACAGGTGGGTCCAACATAATCACAAAGATCCTCAAAAGACGGAAGACGGAGGCCCAAGAGTCAGTGTCAGAGTAATCGGATGGGAGAAAGCCTTGACCAGCCACGGCTGGCTTTGGAGATGGTGGGGGCCCGTGAGCCAAGGAATGCCGGCAGCCTCTCGAAATCAGAGGGTGAGAAAGCAGATTTCCCCTGGAACCTGCAGAAAGGAATGCAGCCCTGCTGACACCTCGACTGTAGGACCTCTGAGCCTCAGAACTGAAAGATAATAAACTTGTGTTGTTTTAAGCCACTATATGTGTTAGGCATCAAAGGAAAAACGAATACAGGGGCACCCCGAGCAAATCAGATCCTCGAACACCGGTATTGCATCCCCTTGAATGTCTTCTCCTCTAGGCTCTACAACCCTGGTTTCCTCAAGTGCTCCTGACATGAATGTTTTAGAGTTCAAACTCGATCAGAACCAAGATGAGATCATTAAGTTTGGCAATTAGGGGGTCACTGGTGTCTTTCCACAGAGGTAAGCAATTTCAGCAGCACCTAACGGATGGAGTGTAGACTGTGCAGGTTTGCAACTGCCTGATGGCCGCGGTGTGGAAAAGAGGAAATGCAGGTATAATTCATCACTTCTCAGGCTCTCTCCACACCCTGCTAAATACCAGAGTAACCTTTAAAGAAAGCAGAGGCCATCAATTAAATAAACAGATCCCTTGATGGAGAATGGAAGTGTAAACACGGGCGCCATCTCATAATTTACTGATGGCAAATCGGCTTTATCCACTAGGTGGGCTGTTCTCCGTCCGCACTGAAGAAAGAGGAGGGCATTCATCACAACAGCGTGAGGACCTTCATGAGACCTGCTAAACACCAAAACAGATTACAAAGGTTTGGCATCTTCTTCCTGGGGGTAAGCATTTTTTTTTTTTTTGACCAAGAGGTTGCATATGAATCTGCCTGGAATGATTTAGGCAATCAATGCCTTTGGAGATACAAGGGTACGTACGGATTAGATGATCTTTGATTGGTTCGTCCTGCCTTTTCATTCCAGGATACAAAGATTGTGATTTATGTCTGCACATTCACACTCATGATTAAACCATATATACAGGTTGCTTAATACAGATAGAAAAATACACTGAACCAGTGTATTTAGTTCCAGTGACCTGAGGATGTGTATGACATATTCAGCAAAATTGGGCCAGGGATTAATATTGCTAAGGTCAGGGTGGTCATTTTGGGCGCACAGGGGGTAATCTTTCATAAGGGTTTGCCACTCTTCCATATCTTAGGTCATCTATAATGGACTGGCAGAGAGAGATGGTTATTAGAAAATAAAATGCACTTAGAGTCCCCCCATGAATCATTTATGGAAGACACCATGCTTAGCAAAGACTATCAAAATATGGCTGTTAAGGGCAACTCAGGCACTATTTCTGGATGGCTTTCAAGCATGACCATGGACCACAGAAGAGGGTCTGGACATCCGGCAAGATTTAAGCCTTCAGGATGGAAGGGAAAATATGTGGGCAGAGGCTGAGTCCAAGAGGGAGGCCTTCCAGAAGTCACCGTGTGGTGGTAGCTTATTTAGCTGAGAAGGACCCTTACTTTCTGCATGGGATGACTCTGCTGGTTACGTTTGCACATTCCCACCATGGACCAGAGGAGGAGAGGTCAGCTGAAGAGGCAATTAATTCAACAGAACGGAGGTTTGGCAATTAACTTTTAAATACAAAAGCAGTTCAGGAGAGGGAGGAAGTGGTTTTCTCTCAGCACAGAAAGCGAAAGATGGTGTGATGTTATCAAGGTTTTTGGGCAACCAGCAAAAAGTTTTTTAATCCCAACTTTGCCCACACTCAGAGTATCAGAGCTGTAATAGCTCTGATAGGGGCCTCAGAGCCCAAAGAAGGAGAGAATTGGTGCTCTCTGGGTCAACTATAAATAGAACTTGTTAAGATCTTTCTAGAAGGCTGGGGGGAAGCAATCAGCTAACTAAAGAATTATGCAGGAGCTAGCCCAAGAGTACAGTTTGACCTAGGCTTTTTATTTCCTTTACAGTTGGTAACTGAAGGGAAATGTACGTGCTTCCTGCAGGTGAGTTTGAATCCCACCGGGCCGCCTGCTGGGAGAGGTCCCTGGTGGAAGGCGAGGAGGACCCCATGCTTGGGACAGGAGCCTCTGATTTGAGTCTCTGCTCCACTGTGTTGGAGTTGTTGGGCCCTGGAAAAGTCACTTTACCTGCTCTGGGGTCCTCTGCAAAGTAAGGGTCAAAATACTTACCTTTTATGAGGATTAATCAATGTTTAATAAGTCCACACTATCTTTTGGGGCTTGTGGTGAAAGAGAAACTACTGTCCTGGGAGTTAGGAGATCTTAGTTCAGGTCCCACCTCCTCCACTAACTCTTCGGAGGCTTTAGGAAAATCGACCCCTGTCTCTAGTGGACCCTCAGCTTCCTCTAACATAGAATGAAGGGATACACCAAGTGTACCCACTTTGCTGACAATAAGTATCACCTTGATGACTCAGCTTCCCAGGTCCCTCTCCTGGAGAATCTAACTCAGAAGGTGTGGGGAGGTGTAGGAAATTGTTTCTTACCACTGGAGCTGTTTGGGAAACACTGGATGGTATTACTATCTTCTGCGTATATCAGATTATAAGAGTTATAGGGTGGTATAAAAATTCAGACTTCCAGTATCTCTAGTAATGGGCCTAAAAAGTTGCATTTCTGGTGACTCCTGTGATCAGGTGATTCATATAATCAGGTGTGTTTGGCAAACACTAGTCTAACTGATCTTTAGGGTCGAAGTGAATATTTGCTAAGATGCACAGGTCTGAAGTCTTACTTGACTGGCAGTGTGGAAAGGTGGCTGGTGGTCTTTTTGGGTGTGGCTGTGGGTCCTTAGGAGGCTGTCCATCTGTCCTCCCCTGCAGCTCCCTTGTCCAGGATGGTCACTCTCCTCTAGCACATTTATTGATACAATACTCTTCCCACAGCTCATAGAAAGTGGAGATCATTTCAGCTTTTCTCTGCTGAGGATGGTTCACCGGTTGAGGTGGCCCTTCTTGGACAGGGCCCAGGGTGACCACATTGGCTCTGTACTGCATTGCTGGCTCACATCTGGTCCAGGGAAACTCTCAGGTGTCCTGCCCAGACACACTCTGAGAGTTTGCAGGTCAGTCCCAATGCTGCAGAAACATCTCCTTCCTTCCCCAGAGGGAACAGCCAGCCAGCACATCTCTCCCTGACTTTTAGGTTTCTAGGCTGGAGTCCAATACCAGTCCACTGTGTCCCTCCATCACAGAGGACATGTACTGAGCCTTCTGAGTGGTCTCCCTGAAGTTTCTTTCACTATTTGAGATGACGGACTGGTGCTTCTCATCCTCCCTTTTGGAAAGGGTGAGGCTCACAGCACGTCAATAAATTTTTTTCCCCAAATAAATCTCTCTTAATTTCTAAAAGCCAGACCATTTTATAATCTCAATGTGGTATGGGTGACAAATTTGAGTTCTGTAATAAATTTTTGGATATTTCCCCGAAAATTTGCATCTTTTTTTGGCACTCTGGTATGTCATGTCTGTTGTATCCTGGTGTCTCAGACAAAATTTTCAATTTAACATCTGGTTATATTTACTTTGGTCTTAATGCAATTGCAGGTGGAGAATGAATGTTCTGATTCTTGAAATAGACACCCTAATGCATTCATGTTCATGTCACACATTTCTCGTTGTTGAGTCTCTTGAGAAGCAGCAAATTTGGCCATGACCATCAGAAAGTCTTGTGGCTTCGCCCTCTGCCTGTCATGTAATGGTGGAGAGATGGATGCGTGGGGTTCGAGAACACACTGGCAATTTCTCAGCCTGCCTTTGGAGAGCATTTTCAGAGAGAGCTCAGGGTGCTCTTTTCTGTCTTCTTGGCTTCTTCACTTCTCCATGGGATGGCTGATGAAGCCTGGCTCTCCTGGACTCAAGTGTGGTTGAATGGTGAAGAATCCCAGGTGTGCATTGCTGTTCACCATCGTCTCGGATATTTTGGAGGACTCTTACCTCCTGGGACTGGGGAAGAGGGGAACCAACTTCCCAGGGCCTGTGTTGGTTTTTGCGTGGTGGAAGGGGACAGCGGGCATTAAGGAGACGGAGGAGATGTGGCAGTGAAGAGGAGAGGCTGCCATCTTGATTCCACCAAAGATGTCAGGGTGGGGCTGGCCTGGACAGGACACCCATCCCTTCAGGCTAGATGCATCCATTTGCTATAGTGCTGGGCATGTTTTCCCTCTGTTTTTACGTGTGGGTGTTTATTCTTTTCTGCAGACTGGTCTGCCACACAATGAGGTCAGAGTGTACCTGCATTCTCCACTTCCAACACCCACACGGAGTCTCTCTTGCACTTCACTGGGCCCAGTAGGCACTAGGTCAGTGCTGATTAAGTGACTGAAGCTGAATGGGCTCAATTAGAAGCAGTCACCAGCAAACTTCATTTATATTCAGTTCCGCTAATGCCACAAGTGTTCATTGAGGGCTTTCTAGGTGCCCGGCACCACACAAAGCCATTACATAATTATTTTGGTCTGAAGCCCACAGAGGGATCAAATTTAGTACTCCAGCCAAGCCTGGTTTAATACGTGCTTACTATGGGAAAAAAATTATAAAAAAAGGAAAGATAAGATGAAAAAAAATCATTCATAATTCTACCAAGATAATTATTAATATTTCTTAAATCTCTTTACTTTCCTGCATATTGTTTTACATAATTGAATTCATTTTTATATTCAATTTTGTTTCCTTCATTTCCAATATCACTTAAAACTTGTTTCTAAACACCATTTTGATTCTTTGGTTTTTTTTTTTTATTGCAGCTCTATGGATCTTAGAAATTTTGATTCTTTATATAATGTTTTTTCCCATTTATAGAAATAATGCATGCTCATCGTAGGAAATTTGGCAAAATGGAAGAGTATATAGCATAGGCAAAATAGCATTATAAAACTTTCAGCCAGACATATATAATACTGTATTTCCTGTAAGTCTTTTTTCTATGACTTTATTTGTATATGCTTTACAGCATTGGTAACCGTATGCCATCTACAATTGTTTTAAATGTACTTTTAAGACTTTTTAGTAAAGTTTTATGTGCATATGGCTAATAAAAATGGCAAATACAGAAGGGCTTAGGATGGAGAGGAGTCCTGTTGCTTCCTCCCCTCCGATCCTCAGTCTTGATCCTCGGCTGCTTTCAGCCCTTCTGGTATTTCCTTCTGGTGGTCATGTCAGCCTCTCCCTCTCCAGATGACGCGACTCTACCACCACTTCCCGCTTATTAATGTCTGACGTTATCTGCTAGACTTCCTGCTCGTGAGATGAGACTCCTCTGTCTCTGCCTTCCAAATGGATTCCTCTGTTGCTACTTTTTGCTGTAAGCAACAAATGATGTTTTAGATCTCGTTCTAGCAACTCTAAACCATTATTTTGATCCTTCACTTTCTACCTAGAGGAAACTAACACCCCCACACCCTTTTCAACTCTCCGTCGCATAGTGCACAGTTCAACTTCTGTCAACGGTACTTTGACTTTTGCAATGTCAGCATTCACGTGGTGTTCCGCAGCAGTTACGTCTTCCATTTTTCCTATAGTTTCATCTGGAACATTAAGACTCGGGAAACAGCATACATGTCATTGCGTCTGTGTCACTATGGTTCCCTGCAGTGTTGCAAGGACACATTGCTGTCTTGAACAGCTCTGTGTTTTGCCTACATTTTCATTGTCTATTTTCTTTGTCTTTATCAAATTCTCTATCTCACCCCACCTTTTCCATCCAATCAGAAATTGCAGGTTTCTGTAATTGTTGTCCAGAGACTTTCCTCTGAGGACCTTCGTCTGCTCTAATCTAGACTTCTGCCCCCTGGGCCTGCACTGCACGATCCCTGCTGAGATTTCCTCTTCTTCTCTCCTCTTTTTCATGATTGGTTCCTCTTTTCCATGGGTTCCATGTTTTCCTTTTTCTATGTTTCTATTTGGTTGCAGCACATCAAGTAACTTCCAAAAACTTGGTGGGAAAGAGGTAAATTTTTTGAGCCCTTGCATGTTCTACTATAATACTTAACCGATACTTTTGTTAGTTGTGGAATTCTAGGTTCAGGGTAATTTACTCTCAGAACATTGAAATCATCACCTGCATTGTTTAATTCAGCCTGATTTTGATTCTTTTATAGATGACTTATTTTTTGCTCCCTGGAAGCTTTTAGGATTTTATCTTCATCCATAATATTCTGAAATATTTTATAATAATTGACCAGTAAAGGTAATTTCAGTCATTGTGCTAGACATTTATGGGTCCTTATATTCTGTAGGCTCATGTCCTTGAGCTTTAGAAACTTTTCTTGTATTATTTCTTTGATAATTTCACAGTATGGCGAAGTATGGGGATAGACGGTTCCACCTACACATATTTAGTTAATTCTTCTGTAGTTACCTCCTTGTCCCCTGCTCTTATTCACACTTGGCATTTCTGATTCTCCAGCCTTTCTCTTCTGGCCAAGCACCCAGTGCATATGCTCTAGGTTGAGAGCCCATCACCCCAGTAGGTCACTTAGCACTCTTCCATCAGATTTCCAACTTGCCTATACTTTTTAATATTGGTCTCCCTACTTGTCCTTTTTATCTGTATTAACTTTTGGGGGTGTCTTGGAGAGAGGTGCACACAACTAATATGCCACCTCTTACTGAAAGTATCTATGCATTTCGTAAAACTTAAAAATACTTAATTGAGATAAAACAAAACTGCAGCACCTTTAAGTGTAAGTTTGCTAAGTTTTAACCAGTGCATCACAGTCAAGATACAGAACATTTCCATTACACCAAAACATTCTTTCTTGCTTCTTCCCGGTCAGTCTTTGCATCCCCTTCCCTACACAGCCCCAGATAACTATGATTTTGTCCATTCCGGGATTTCATATACATGGAACATACAGTATGTCTAATTTTATGTCTAGTTTATTTTTCTCAGTGTAATGTTTTTGAGTTTCTTCTAGGTTGTTGTATTGTTCCTTTTGTTGCTGAGCAATATTCCATTATATGTAGGTGCCACAGTTTATTTATTCATTCACCCATTAGTGAACCTTTTGAGTTGTTGACAGTTTTGGGCTATTATGAATGAAGCTATGATAACTGTTCATATTCAAGTATTTTTTGTGGACTTATATTGTTATTTCTCTTGCTTAAATACTTGGGAGTGAGATTACTGGGTTATGTGGCCAGAGGAAATTTCACTTTATGAGAATCTACCAAACTGTTCTCCAAAATTATTGGACTATTATAAACTTTCACCAGCAATAAATGAGAGTTCCAGTTGCTCCCCACGTTTGCGATCTTGGTATTGTCCATCTTTTTAATTTTAGACATTCTAGTGGGTGTGTAGTGGTATCTCATTGGCTTGATTTCCATTTCTCTGATGACTACTAATGTTGAGTATCTTTTCGTGTGCTTATTGGTCATTTGCATATCTTCTTTTGTGAAGTGCCTGTTTATATCTTTTGCCCTCTTTTCAATTGGGTTATCTTCTTATTTATTTGTAAGATTGTTTTATATTTTGGAGTCAGGTCTTTCGTCAGGTGGTCCCTTTATGTGTTTGTGAACCCTGTGTTTCCGTCACTTAATATTGCATTGTAAGTAATTCCTTTTGTAATTACTTTGTTTGAGAACATGATACTTAATATTTGTTAACATTCTATCATATAGATATATCATTATTCTAATAGTTCTTTTTATTTTGGACACTTACGTTCCCACTTTTGTTTTGTGATTGCTGTAATAACAGTATAGTCCTCTCACAGAATTCTGGTTTGTTCCTTAGGAGAGATTCCTAGAAGCAGAGTAACAAGGTCAAAGAGCAGAACAATGTAAGGGCTTTTAATATATACTGCCAAATTGCTTCCTAAGAACTTTGTATCAATTTAAAGTGCCGCCAGCAGCAGGTGAAAAAACCCCACTTAATATCACCACTGCCAGCTCGGGATATCTTTTTTTTTTTGAATACTGCTTTAGTGGGTGGATAGGGTAGCTGGTTTTAAACTGCATTTCTTAAATTATTAGTGTAGTTGGACATCCCTCCAAGTGTTTCGTAGTCATTTATTTTTCCTCTGCTATGAATTGTTTACTTATGTCTTTTGTTCTCAAATGGGTTTCTGAGGCAAGTTTCCCAACTCTGCAAAGACGCTGCAGCAGGTAGAAGTGTTTGGTGTTGGAATCGGGGTGGTGGTTGCTGGCTTGATGGGGATCCTGGGACACCTGGGGACCTGCCCGTCTGTGCTCTCCTGCACACTCTTTTCTTCACCTAGGCCAACCAGTCTGTGGAAGTTCATTCCCATCTGTAAATGGTAAGGGGACAACAACGAGGGGGTATCTAAAAAGGAGGAACAGAAGCTGCCATCCTGGAATTAAATTGTAACTCTGTTGCCCAGCGGAGCACAGCAGGGCTATGCAAGGTCACCAGACAGGGTCAAAGTGGCTCCCAGGCCAGCCAGTTTTCCTAGTAACCTCAACAAAAGAACTGCCAGACCTAAATAATAAGTTTGTCACTAAGGAGGGGGAAGGGGTGCAGCTCTTAGTAATCAAATAAGTGTAAAAATGACTCAGGTCTATGGGTAAAGAAGGTCACAAGAATTGTAATCCCTGATTACAAGTGTAACCCCCTGGATCTCTCCCTAAACTGATCACGCAGAACATCGAACCCTGCCGAGGGCTGCCAGGTATTTTGAGTCCGTGAGTGCCTCACATCCTCTCACGAAAAGCCCCGCATGTGGAGGGAGGAGTCCGCAGAGGTGTCTCTCTTGACTTATGAAGAACAGTCCCTCTCAGGTCTTTCTGGGAATCCACAGGGCATGTCCCTATGTGCTGACCAGTGAGAGAGAGACCCCTTTACAATATTTATGGGAATCTCTCAGGAGTCCCATACACAAGCTCTCAAACAAGTCCTCCCAAGTATTTCTGAGAACTCCCAGGGGGCGTTTCACAGGGGCTCATAGATGAGAGTTCCCCCAATATTATGTGGGCCCGCCTGTAGTAGCTTATATCTGCACCACAAAATGTTCCCATGACCAGATATTTCCCCGAGTCCCTGGGGAGAGCCGCGCCTGAGTTCACCAACAGGGCCTGTTCTTTCCCGTGCGGCTACTGCTCTAGCTAGAGGCTGCCCGGGTTCTAGAGCCTCCCCCGACATCTCATCAGGCGCTGCTGTCTCTTGCTGGCCATTGATGTCTCCCCATACTGGAGCCTTTGGGATGTCAAAGCTGTGGGATATTGTGAAGCAAAGTGGAGTTGAATCCATCTTTTTCCTCGGTAGCCAAGCAGGGCTGGTCGTGCCCCATGTTTTACACAGAGTTAGTGAGACAGCTATTTCTGTGTTTACGGACAGGTGTCCTGTTCTGAATGAGACTTGGGTAGGAGTCATGGAGGGCTGGGCCAGGAGATGAATCTGAGGGACAGCATTGTCCTTCTGATGACTGAGGCTTTGTTTCTGGGTTAAGTTAATCACATCTGACTTTCTTGCACCCCCCTCCCCCATTTGAACCCTTTTAAGGAGAATCCTCAGGTCCCCTTGCAAATGGGTGTGTTGTTTAGTTGCTAGTTTAAGGATAAAGGAATTTATAACAAGGTAAGTGATAGATTTTATCCCTTACTCAGGAAGACTCAGGAAATGAGCCAGGAGAAAGGCCCAGTGACTATCAGAGCAGAAACCCGGCCCTGGGCCCATGTGGACGCACCTCATTATCTCCGAGGCCAGGGACCAGGCAGTAGGACTCCCGCCACAGCTGCCCTTGAGAACTGAACACCTCTGTGACCAGTTCTGCTCTCCCGGCACATGGCTGCCACCTCAAATCACTCACCCCGGTTTTCCAGTTCTCTCATGGTGTGTCTGCCTGGTGGAAAGTAGGTCACGTGGGCTCTGGCAGTGGACGTGGTTTTCAGTTCTCAGCGTCCACAGTGCAGGAGGAGATGCTGGGGGCATTGGCGTGGGTGTTAGGTGGGCCACTGCGGGCCTCTGTGAACATGTCCCAGAAGCTCGCCAGAAACACAGACGTGGCTGGGCCTCAGCCTGTGTTCCACCGTGCTCAGGCACAAAGGGCTGTTATGGCTGGACACAGTCCTAAGACTTTCTGGGGGCTGCCGCCCTGCTATGTTGATTCCATATGTCTATTTTTTTTTCTTTCTACTGGGGAGACGTGGCCTTCAGTGTAAAATGAAGTTACGCTCCCTCCATCTGTCTGTTCTTCGTAACGATTATATCCCTATCGGGTAGATGAGTTTATTAGAGTGTCTTGTTTCGGTGTTAAATATTCAGATAGTATTACTAGTTCCTCTCATTCTCATTGGTTGACTAATTGATTCATTCACCAAATAGTCACTGAGCACCTATTTTGTGCCTAGGCACTGCAAAATAGTATTTGGGACTATTGTAAAGAATAAGATACCATCTTATTTTGAATTTTGCGGTCTCCTGGGGAAGGAGGACAAGCATCAGGCCATCGTGAGAGAGCCGAAGACCAGGATGTTCAGGGCTGGAGCTGGATGGGTTGTGCTGGGTATGTTGTTTCAGGATAGAGTGAGCACTGTACTGAAGGTCAGAGAGCGTGGAGACCACAGAGGCCTCTCTGACCAAAGAGCCACATGTCCAAAGGATCAGAAAACACTAAGTCAGGCCAAAAGGCTAAGTAGAGTCCAGGGATTGGAGTGGGGTGAGATGAGGACAGAGGAGTCAGCAGGGGCCAGGTTATGAAGGATCTGAAATTCAACCTTCATCATGCAGAGAATTCAGATTTTATTCTGAAGACAGCTAATCAGGAGTAAACAGCAGAGTAGGGTATTCAGATTGTGTCTGAGAAAGAGAATTCTGGAAGTCGAGGGAAGTATAGACTAGAGAGGGCTGGGGAGAGCAGGCTGAGGACTGTCCAGGTGAGAAACCTTGAGAGCTGGCTAGTGGCAGCGTGGAAAGAGAGAACAGGGTGCGTGGGAGACATGTGCGGAAGGCAGACTCATTCTTCACGGGGATGAGACAGAGGGAGAGGAAGTTAGGGGCGACTGAGTGGATGCGTTTATGTGCTACCCAAAACCTTTAAAGACTAAAGCACTTACTCCAGCTGCTGGCAGAGTTGTCTTGGCTGAAGACAGCCATCTTGTCCAAGGTCACACTGCATCCCATGACTAGTCAACACCTGGGATGCATACATCCCTGAGTCCTCGCCTCAACTCCAGTGAATTGTAAAGGGCCGTCCCAGCTTCAGAGCTCCCTGAGGGGTTGGCTGATGCCTTGGTTGAGACTTCATTGCACCTGAACTTTCTCTCTTTCCAGTCCTGCTTCCTTCCCTTCCCTTCTGCAGGTGGGAATCTCTAGAGCTCTTTCTAATATGTCTCCTCAGGCCCCTCTCCATCTCAGAGTCTGCGTCTAAGGAAACCCACACCTGCAATGGCCACCCGTGCTGGCGCGTGAGGAGCGTAGGTGTGGCGCTATTCACGGGCGTGTGGAATACAGGAAGAGGGGCGATCTGGAGTGGATGGGAGGGAGATCACAAGTTTCTCTTTGGAAAAGTTGAGTTCTTGCTTCCTGAGACTGTCAGAGAGCTGAGACTGGAGTTTAAGAGTAATGGGTAAGCTGCAAGTAGAGATTTGAGCATCATTAGTGTTCTGGGGTTGGCTGGATATTCAGTTGGCCCCATTCCAATAGAAAGTATGTACCAAAGTTCTTGAAAATGAAAATGCCACAATCCTTGGGTCTCTTTGCCTCTGTCTTAGCCCATCTAGCTCCTGGCTGCATCCTAGGTTCCTGGTCCATTGGGTTATTCTGCCCTCTAGCCTGGGCTTCGTTCAACCCCAGCCTCCACACATACCCTAAACTTGACATTAGCCTCTCCTAAAATTGCTTGCTTCATTTTTAGCCTTGACCCAACCCCCCTCCCCCAAGCCTGGCTTTTCTCCCTGTCTCATGACCCCATGCCAAACCCCCTCTCATAATGCTGAGCACCCCAAATATGGTTGAGCTGGTCACTGTCAGTCTCCATCTTCCCCAGACTGTCAGGTGTAGGTGGGGATGGCTTCAACCTGTGGCTCTATTAGTTTCAAGAACCCTCCGCTGTTGCCTAGAATTTTATTCTCCACAGGATCACCCGTTGTCAGCGTGCTGCTGTTCCAACTGTCTTTGAGCATCAACCTGTCTTGCCCTGGGCCTTTGCATTAGCTGGTCTCCCAATTCCTGCATGGCTAGCTGGTCCCTCCTTGTAATTCAGATTGCCATTGAGCTTCAAATGTCAGCTCTTCAGAGAGGTCCCCTTTGACCACTCAAGGGGATCCTCCATCATGTCACCCATTTTTACTTTTCTGCATAGCACTTATTGCTATCTGACATTTTCATATTTGTTTGTCTTCCCCCTCTCACTAGAATGTAAGTCTCTGAAAAAGGGGGTCTTGTGAAAATTGTTCACCATTCTGTACCCAGCACCTAGAATGCTGCCTGGCACATGGTAAGTGTTCAATAAACATCGAACAACTGGCCAAATGAATCTGCTCTTTGGCTGCTGGGAATCCTTATTAGATTGCATTTATTAGATTGAACACCCTCAGATATTACATCAACTGGAATTCAATCTGAAGTTCCCACACACTCTGTCTCTGAGTTTCCATCATGCTCTGAACACAGCCTACCTGAGAAGTGATGATTTATGTCACAGGAATCCAGACACATCCCCTGCCTCCTTGGCCACCAGTTCATTTTGCCTCTTACATGATGATTCTTTTCCATTTTGTTTTCTCCTGCACCACTGGCTTGATTGGTGGTGATTAGCAGAGGGTGGTCCATTTATGTGAAACACCTGCTTCCCACCTGTGTCCCCACAAGCAGTCAGCTCTGGACCCAGTGCAGGAAGCTGGCGGGTGTCCTTCATGGCTGAGTGGGTTCCCAGAATTTTCTTCAGGAGTCAGATCCAAACTGGCACCATATGGGTGGCCACCTGGATGACATTTTGCCAGAACTGCATTGTACACATCTGCCAGCTTATAAAGGAGACCTGAAGAGGCCCAGGGCATCCAGGCAGATTGGCAGAAAAGCTAGCCCAAGAAGAAGGCTGAGCCAGAGGGAAGCAGCTTCCACTTTGTGATTCGGTTGTAATTTAATTGGCTTCCCTTCACTTATGAAACCTGCAAACACCAGCTCACAAGGGTGTGTTCTCACATCATTCCCATAGCCCCACTCTCAAGAGAGGGGACAAATGCATCAGAGGTTATTTTACCCCAACCCATTGTCAAAAAGCATATCCAGGCATAGCAACGTTCCTAGGTGTATTGGTTAGGGTTCTCTAGAGAAACAAAGCAAACAGGATCCATCAATCCACTGACCTATCTATCTACTAGATAGATACAGATATAAATGTAGATATGTGAGAGGGGGTTTGTTAGGAGAATTGGTTCCACCATTGTGGAGGCTGGGAAGCCCCATGACAGATTGTCTGCAAGCTAGAGTGCCCCGACAGCCTGGGAATCAGGGAGCTGATGGGGTAGCTCTCAGTCTGAGGCTGAAGGCATGAGAGCCTGGGAGCCTGTGGGTGCAAGTCCCAGAGGTCAAAGGCCAGAGAACCTGGAGTGCTGATGTCCAGGGCAGGAGAAGATAGACGTCCCAGCTCCAGAAGACAGAGAGAGTGAATTCACCTTTCCTCTACCTTCTTATTCTATCTAGGCCCTTGGCCAGTTGGATGGTGCCCACCCAGGTTAGGTAAGGACAGATCTTTACTCAGTCCTCGGACTCAAACACCAACCTCTCTTGGACACACCTTCATAGACATACCTAGATATGATGCTCTATCAGTTATCTGGGTATCCCTAAACCAGTCAAGTTGACACCTAAAATTAACCATCACACCATGGTAGGGAAACCAGGCAGGGTAGAGGCTGTCATGATTCTCCCAGTTATTGCATTATAACCAAATTGTTCATCCGGTACTCAGTCAGATTGCTTAGCAGGTATGCTTATTACCAAACATTGTTCTCTGGGTCAGTGATAAGACTCATAAAACCGAGAGTCGATGCATTTGATTGTATGAGTCTAAGTGGAACACACCAGTCAAGACTGCAGGGAAAACTCTATGCTAAATAAAGGACTCCATTTGAAAACAGTTCTTAGTTTTGCATGTGTTATTTTTATATGTGATTTTGCCATCCATTTTGCATGTGTGATTCTGCCATCTTAATCTTCAATTATGCTCACCCCAAGCTACTGGCCCATGGGGGGATTTACAGCCTCCTCCATTATTTTATTTGTTCGTGAAGTCAATCATTTGAAGCTACTGAAATGGTTAATGGTACATGATATAATAGACATAAGTCAGGGTGGGGAAACTTTTCATGTTAGAAGGCCACATTAATTTGGCTATAATCAAATAAGGCCACATGCAAGAAACTTCAATTAGACAAACTTAAAAATGCACATTATTTTTTAAAAATCTAACTACTATGTACTTAACAATTTCAAAAAATGGAAACTATTTGTTAATTTCAAAGTTAACTCACCTTTTAGTGACTTTGTTGTGTCTGCTTTTTGTTGGAAAGCATTTGAATATTTAGTTGCAGCATGGAGGTCTGCAGTTTCAGTTATCCTCTAGATGGGTCTCAGTCATTTGTGCTCTTATGGATGTCTTGATTTGGGTTAGATAGGATAATGTAGATTTGCAGTAATAAGTGGCTGAAAAGCAAGAAAGTGCTTTTTTGGGCATGTTGCTGAAGGCATGGGTGTTCTGCATTTTTCCATATTTCAACTGGATCTTTCTTAGCATCAAACAATGACTTTAAAATGTCATCTACTGAGAGCTCAATCAATTCCATCTGTAGTTCTTTAGGTACTTTGGTAATATCAACTAGGTGAGCCAAAATGCTGATTTGAGTGTGATGTCATGATTCTCAAAGTCAGTGAGCCTTTCACCGTATTCTCCAATTAATTGTTCTGCAACAGCTGCATATTCTTCAAATGATTCAATGTATCATCCTGCTCATCAATGACCTTTGCTAACTGGGGAAAATGTTCATCCGAAATTTCCTTTTGAAGAAGAAGTGTTTTGAAATGCTTGGATGTTTTACCAAATATCTTATATAGACTTAGTTTTACCTTGCAAAGAAATATTCGAGTTGCTTTGATTTGACATGATATCACCCAGAAATTCTGTATTCATATAGAACTCTTTCAATAATTCACATTGCTGGTTCTGTTCTTCATAAAATTTAACTATCTGTTCCCATAGAGATAAAATTTTGGCTAACACCTCTCTCTGCAATAGCCAACACACTTTATTTGTATTTATTT